>CM071935.1:15636515-15853876 GCA_016081115.2 Rehmannia glutinosa | reverse complement strand
ATATGTGTAAGTTTGATTTGCGAAGTTAATAAAAAGTGCTTCCCAATTCTGTAGTACTCAAGCAATTCGTTGTGCTTAAAAAGTGATTGCCATCTTCAGCAAAAGCCTACGACCTATAGAAAATAAGCATAAACCATTGTTACCGAACAAACTATTTTGCATCAAGATCGCGAATAATATAATCACTAACTATAATAGAATTGGCCTTAAAAGAAATTACCTCAAGTTCAAGCTAATGTTATCTCTTTTCACATCTTCGCCAAACTACATAATAGAACATATTAGATAATAATTTATATAACTCAATGAATATTAGAGTAAAAGAAAAATATAAAATCAAATAAATACTACGCTTTTCTTTGAGATTGTAAAGTTCTTCCGATCCGCTACCACAAAGTAGCATTTGAACTCGTCTGTTCTAAAGATGAGCGATATGTATCAATTACCCCGCCACCAACACCTAATATTGATTAAGTTACCGTGGTGATTGGAATTGACAAGATTTCACAAGTGGGTTTTGAGAAGACTCTAAACTTCATGTTGTTTGACTTCCACCACTCCAATGCATTGAAGTGTGGTCTCCTTTAAGTAAATAAAGACCCTTTATCCCCGTGTGTATCTAATTCGACTTTACATATTGTAACGTATCAACACTCCTAACATATTTCTCATACTTTAACCTCCGAGTTTCAACATTTTTTCCTTCGATGCATGGCCCCTTGCGATAAAACCTTTATTAGAAGTGGTTACTTGATTGCAATTCACTTTCAAATGATATTTAGGAAGACGTGGATGTATGTTCATTCATGTATGCCTTATATAGCTCATTTTGTTTCTTAGCTTCATTTTTTAGGATATAGACAAAAATCTCAAAAGCTAATTAGTGTCATCTTATTCCTAGGATCCAACACGGCCCAGCAATAGAGAGCAAAAGATTATTGTTACCCCAGGTATTTTTCAAACTTTGTTGCATTCTCTAGCCATGTATTTCATCCAAGGTTCTTCACTTTACAAGATTTTTAATCCAACACTTCTTTGATACCCAAAGTTCAGAAATAAATTTGTTGTTGGATATTTAACTTAAATCCATAAAACAAATAAATAATTTAATTTTTATAATAATCATTTAAGATAAAAAAAAATACAAAAACACAAATTTATAATATTATAAAAGTATTTACTCCGAGATAAGTTTGGTAATTTCCGGGAAATGTCACAATACGACAAACCTCCTCAACTTTGTGCCAATCACATGAGTGGGCGGGTGTGTCTATAATTTGAATCTCCAAGAGCATATCGAGGGAAACATTTGTTTAAATTCCAAGGCACAAGACAACATAAAGATATGTTACATTCCACCTAAGTGCAACAATCTAAAATCGCCTTCTTCTTAGGCAATGAAGTTGTTTGAAAATTTATTAAAGTTATGCAAACGTTGGCTTGAGGCACTAATGTACTGCACACTCTCCGACATCTTCAATAATTTCTTTGATCTCCGAAAGACCATCTTTGCACAAGAAGGTTCAATATGTGCACAAAACCGAACACGAAACAATCGACTATTCAAAGGTAAACTTTGTGAAAAAGAAAGGCAATCTAGTAACATTCTCCGCATTTGAATCGTTATCTGACATTATCCAGTGATTGTCCATATTTTTCTTCCATGCTCTAATCTTGCAAGCATTTATAGTGCATCACAAACAATTGTACCTAGTATGAGGAGGAGGCACATCAACAAAGTTTAAGACTTTTTTTTGCAATCTCTCTCTGTTAAACCGGGGTACATGAAATGAGCAATACGTTACCATGTATTGAATATTTTGACCGATGTCCATATGTCATTTGTGATGCTAACTTTATCAACCGATTTCAACAAACCCTTTATTCTCTTTTTTTTTTTTCTAGCTCATAACTTGTCCAACAATCATTTTTAGTTGTTGCTCGAGATATTCGATAATAGAAAGTCGCATCCGCATAACCAAATTGAAGAGCTCATACTCAAAAAAAAGAAAATGGCAAATCAGAGCCATAATCATGTGAGAAATGACCTCTCATCATCTTTGCTTGATCGTATTTCCAATTGTGAACACTCACACTTTCCGATCTTCGTGTAGATGGAACAAAGACAAAGATTGTGTTGCCCCTTTATATTCAACGAACGCTTTTATGTAGCCATTCAAATATCTCGGTATTGTGTAGTTGGGCCATCTTTACATTTTCTTCATCTTTAGTCCGCAATGATTGCGCACCGTACTTGTTCCACCCCATCCTCAAGTTTCACAATTGTCATTTCATCCCAAACAGTTGATATTTTCTTTCTTCGCTTAGTTGATAATGTTCATCTTCAATTTCTACATTATCTTCAACTTCTTTATTAACCTCATTTTGATTTTTTCACCCGTTAATATAGGTATTGATGAAGAATCAGTAGAATAATTGGATTGCAAGCTTTCTAAATGAACTTTTTTGAAGCTAAACTTGAACTTGCATGATTTTCAAGTGAGTTGGAAAGCATACAGTATACGGACCATACAAAAATGTTCACTAGTTAAATGACAAAAATTTAAAAGTATGGAAGTTCAAATAGGGAATATACCATACAAGAAGTTAAATGTACACTATTTAAAAGCCAATAAATATATACTTGCAATCAAGTTCTTAGGTTGATTTTGCTTTGTTCTCAAGCTTTGTTGAAGAGGAGAAAACACAAACCATTAAAAGAAAATTAGAATATACAAAAACAATGGCTTTGTTTTTACATCGCATAAGCTAAAAACTGAAAAATAATATGGAATTTGAAAAAAAAACAATGGCTTTGTTTTTACCGCACACTTCGATGATAAGGGATAACTACAACAACTACCATTAGTATACATAGACATGGAAAGTTCAAGTTTAAATTAAACTTGAACCCAGGCAGGGGTAATCTTTGTAATAATCCCTTTGCTTATTTTTAGTCACTGTATTTAACATAACCAATCCAATTTATCCATTAGTATATTTAGACATAATAAACTTCAGTAAACCCTACCTATTGAATTTATCTATTTATAAGTATAGACGTAAACTCCAACAAAAACCTAGATTTACCAAGCATGTAACTATCCCATTTCTTCAGCAGAAAAACAAATCAAGAAGTTCAACGAGAAAATTAAATGAAAACAAAGTTAAACATAATAACTAAGAGAACATTAAATCCTTTTTACTACCATGCAATAAAAATAAAAAATAAATAAAAAAACTCGTTGATTCAAAGCTGCAGCTGCCCATGTCCAAACCCATTAGGAATAATGAAATTATCATAATCAAAACCACTGCAAATTTGATTCTCGATTTATTAACGCCTCGTTTCATCACCCATTTTGCCTACATCACCCCATAAACCCTAAATCTCTTTTATTTATTATTGGCTCAAACTCATCCTTAAAAAGAAGAATATCTCTTACCTTTAATAAGGATTTCACAGATTTGCGATCCGGGATTTCACGAGGCTTGCAAGGTGGAAGAACAGAGGTTGCGAGGTGGAACTTGGAGTCTTTTGAACAGAGGTCTCGGGTCTGCGGCGATTTTGTTTTTGGAGATTGAAGTTTAGGATTAGGAGTGCAGAAGCAGAACAGCAGAACCACGAATGTAATTGCTAGGGCTACCTTAAGTCCTTAACACGTTTTCTTGTTTTTTTTAATTAAAGGTTATATTAAAGTTTTCTTGTTTAATTATAGTAAAGTTAAGTTTAGTATAATAGTTAAGTCATTATAATACTGATTTAAGTTAAACACAAAAAATTGTAAAACAATATATAAAATATCAAATTAATTTTTTTAAATGAAATAACATTATTTATTATTAATTGAACCATAATCGAGCTTGTTCATAAATAATTATAAACGAATACTAAACGAGCTTGTTCATGAACAATTATAAACGAACACTAAATGAGCTTGTTCACGAACATTTCTAAATGAATACTAAATGAGCTTGTTCACGAGCTATTAATGAACGAGTATAGGATTGTTCAAGCTCTGTTCATTTATTTAACGAGCCCTAAATTTTTTTCATTTATGTTCGTTTACTAAATAAACGAACATAAACGAACAATATCCCAGCTTGTTCACGAGCTGTTTGCCGAACGCTCTGTTCATTTACAGCCCTATTAAACGGTAAGTATGCTGATAAACATATAGGTTACCGATCGAATAGAAATAAGGATTTGAAAATATTGTACGAATTTAACACAGGGTGACCGGTCGATGTAAGGTTTGACCGGTCGAACCCTGGTTGAACCGGTCGACCTCTTTGAAAAAATAATACAGAGAGTTTGCTAATTCTGAAGAAACCTCAGGCACCGGTCGACCTCCTGAGGTTTTTCGACCATCTCGTTTCTGTTTTAAAAATCAATTTTCAGGCACGGGTTGCCCTCTAGGGCGACCGGTCGAACACGAGACAAAAGTGTTATCCAATTTTTGTCAAAAATAAACTTCAATAAATACTACGAAAAATTAGTAAAAATATTTTAAATCAATTGGAAGTATTTAGACAACATTTAGGAACATTGTTTTAGTGTAAAATCACAGTTAAACAAAATCACGATAAAAATATTTATCTAACATATATCTCGAGTAGTATAGCCCATAATCCAGTGAATACTTCAAGTATTTTAACACATCTTTGGTTAACACTTTCCAATGATCATGACTTGGATTGCTCGTGAACCTACTCAACTTGTTTACATGATAGATAGGCTAAGTCTGGACGTGTACAGCTTGTGATGTACATCAGACTACCTATTATACGTGAGTATTCCATCTAAGCCACTGGTTTTGATTTATTAACAACCAGATTCACACTTAAATCAACGGGCGTTTTTATGGTGAATCCCAAAAGCATTGAATTTCTTGAGCACTTTCTCCACATAGTGGGATTGTGACAAGATAATTCCATAAGGATTCCTACTAATTTTTATCCCCAGGATCACATTAGCGCTTCCCATATCCTTCATGTCAAAGTTTCTTTTTAACATTCTTTTAGCATCCATGATAGAATCATGACTCACGCCCATGATTAACAAATCATCTACGCATAGACAAACTATGACAAATGTTTTTATGTCCCTTTGATATATAAGCATTTATCACACTCGTTGATTTTAAATCAATTTGAGAACATTGTATTGTCAAATTTAAGATGCCATTATTTCTCGAACTTATTTCAATCCGTATAATGATCTTATTAACTTGCACACCTTCTTTTCTTGACCGGTGCAACAAACCCTTCAAAGTTGTTCCATGTAGATTTCAGCATTTATCTCTCCATTCGAAACGCGATCTTGACATCCATCGATGAATCTTAGATTGTGCAAAGCGAATTGCGAGAAGTACCCGAATAGATGCAATCCTCATTCGGAGAATAGGTATCAAAGAAATCATACCTTCTTTTTGTTTAAAGCCTTTGGCCTCAAGCCGAGCTTTATATTTATCAATAGTTTCACCGCTTTATATTTCTTATTTAGAATCCATTTACATCCTAAAAGTTTATGACTAGCGGGAGATCAACCAAATCCCAGTATGGTTCTCGAGAATGGACTCGATTTCACTATTGATAGCTTCTTGCCAAAGTGGAGCATTTGGACTACTTAGAGCCTCTCTAACCGAGTTTGGTTCACCATCTAACATAAATGTTATGTAATCGGGTCCAAAAGACTTAGCCGTCTTAGACCTCTTCTGCTGGCGTCTCGATTCTTCACTACTTGGTGTTGAACCACTTAGCTGGTTCGTGATTTTTTATTAATACTCACTTCTAAATTTTCTCTACAAAGGTAGACATCCTCAAAGAATACAACATTCCTTGATTCGATTATGGTACCTTGATCATTTTTGGATTTTTCGATTTATGTATCATAAACCGTTATGCACTACTTTGGTATGCATATCCCACAAACACACAATCAATGTCTTTGGTACAATTTTAACTTATTTTGGTTCATTTATTGCTACCTTAGCAGCAAACACCCCCACACACTTTAAGGTATTTATAAGAAACTTACGGTTTTCCACAGCTTGTAAGGTGTCTTATCTTTACCTTTTAGTGGTATTTTATTCAATATGTGGTTAGTTGTTGAAACAGTTTCTCCCCCCCTTTTTGCGGGATAACTGAACTTATCAACATGCCATTCATCATCTCTTTTAGAGTCCAATTTTTGCGTTCAACAATACCGTTAGACTGTGGTGAATATGGTGCAGTTGTTTGATGAATTATGCCCGACTGGGTACATAATTTTTCAAATGGTGCAACATATTCGCCACCTCTATCACTCTGAATTATTTTAATCCGACTGCCAAGTTAGTTTTCAACTAGATTTTTATAATTCTTAAAAGCTTCTAATGCTTCATATTTGCTTCTTAACAAGTATAAGTACCAAAACTTTGTGCAATCATCAATAAACGTGATGAAATATGTTTTACCACATTTACTTTGCACAAATTTTAAATCACACACATCAATATGTATCAACTATAAAGGTGAAGTGCTCCTTTCTTTCAACCGAATGAAATGGTAATATAATCATTTTAGCTTCAACACAAACTTCACATTTTCTTTTTGAGTTTACTTGTGTAAATTAATTAATTCTAAATTTACCAATCTTTTTATAACACTCATTTACATGTCCTAATCTAATATGCCATAAATTAGAGCACTCGGCAATATAAACAGAAGAATATCCATTCTTATTCATATTCTTGCCAAAATGGCGTACAATAATTACATTCATTTTGAATAGTCCTTTGTCTAATAACCCCTATCAAGGAACTGTTTCAAATTTGCTAAGTAAAAACTTTTCGGACTCAAAACTAGTCTAAACCCATGGTTGACCAAAGAGTGAACCCGAAAACCAGATTTTTGTGGATGTCTGGGACATGCAGCACATCCTTGATTTCAATTCCTTTCCGAAGTAAGCTTTAGCACCACCATTCCAACACCAGCAATATCAGAAGAGGTGTCATTCCCCATATGGATCTTTTCAGGTTGATGGGATGTAAGAAGAGAATGTATCCTGATTAGAGTAGACATGGCAAGTAGCACCGGTATCCAAAAACCATTCTTTTGGGTTATCCACCAGATTGACTTCAAACACCACCGCTGACATGTCAACGTCTGTCAGCTCCATTTGTTCAACCACATTGGCATTGGACTGCAGTTTGGTTTTCTTTTTCTTTGGCTGACGGTAGTCCTTTGCCATATGGTTTGGTTTGCCATAGTTGCAGTAAGTTCCCTGGAATTTTCCAGTTGCCGATTTCTTGCCTTTATCGTTAGGCCTTTTTTCGATTTACTTGTTGAACGTGCTCCATCAAGTTGGCTTTTCGACCCATAAGGGGACAAGCCGGACTTAAAGCCAATCCTCCTATTGTCTTCCTCAATTCGTAGTTTGACAATCAAATCATCTAGTCTCATCTCCTTTTGCTTATGTTTGAGATAATTCTTGAAATCCCTCCAACTTGGGGACAATTTCTCAATCAAGGCGGCCACTTGAAATGCTTCCGACAAAGAAATTCCCTCGGCAGAGATTTCATGTAGGATCAACTGGAATTTCTAAACTTGTTCCATCACGGTTTAGAATCAACCATCAAAAAATCCAAGAACTTGCTGACAACAAATTTGTTTATGCTAACATCCTTGGTTTTGTACTTCTTGTCCAAAGATTCCCACAATTCTTTGGATAATTTCACACATGCATCACTAAGTCCGTTTAGGGCAGGTTCAGTTAGAAATCACCCTGGCCTCATGCATCAAACGCAACATGTTTTTAGCATTTGTTTTATTTTCGGCCACCACAGGAGCATCATCGGTCAGATATTTCGCCAAACTCATGGTAGTCAGGTAAAATAATATTTTTGTTGCCACCTCATGAAATCGAAATCCATGAATTTTTTGGGTTTCTCAGCTTGAGCAGAAGGGATAATCGGTGTTCTGCTTGTGCTCGCTATCGTGAATATTGGTAATTGTTTTACGATTGTTGTTTATAAAGTAGTGGTTACAATGGAAAACCTTCACAATGGCTCAATTACAAAAGCTGGAAAAATAGAACTATTCTATTACAAATAGTATTCCTTGAAACAAGAACTTGAGAAATTGGACATTAAGCCCGATCGAGAAAATATCTCCATCCTTAAAGATAATTACATCTCGGCTAGTGCTCACGATTCGACGTATTGCCTCCAAAGATAAAACAACTTCGTCTTCTAAGTAGTAGCACCACAAACACGAAGCACCTTCGAACTAAAAAGTGTTGAACACTGGTTGTTGGACTTTGAGTGCAGAATGCAGAAATATGGCTTTGTGAGATATGAGCTATGGATTTTCTGTATAAGTAATCTGCAATGCATAAAAAAGTATTTATAGACAACCATTCCAGCCGCAGGAGATAAAATAGGGTAGTGGGCATTAACCATATGTGTAACCAGGGTGTTAACATTCCACTATCGCATAACAATCGAGTAGTATGGTTTCAGGTGACCACCACTGTAGGAGTTACTAACTCCAACAGTCACATGAATCTGGACATCTACAATGTCCAAATTCATTGGGCTCCAATAGTCTAACAATCACATGAATCTGGGCCAACCCCATTTTCGAGTGGCAAAACTACAGTGGACCGGGACCCAGGCCCAAAGGGCCGGGCAGGGCGGGCGGGCGCACGTGCATGTGGCCCACTTGTGATTATCCACTTGTGTTATAGTATATACAATAACACCTTCTAGTATATAAACTAGGATAAAAAATGATTTGTATTCCATGTGGGATAAGGCAAAAGCCTTTCATCTCCCTTTATATAATGCCCATTTGTGTGGCTAAATTTGTGTATAAATTTCTCACTCACCAAAATTGATTTTTGAAAAATAAAAATACTATGAATATCTACTAAAACTTAGATTAACAATATATAATTTAATTCCTCTAGAATTAATTATTTAGCCACCGAAAAATTGGTCAAAGCCGGGTCAACACCCACTTTATTAAAAACCAAAATTTCCAACAGTTATTTCATTATTTATCATAATTTGTTGATTATAAAAGAATGTATCGAATTAGTTATAAAATAATATTTTGATATAATAAAGTAATTATTGTTTCCCTAAAAGAAAGAAAAGAATGTTACGAAGAAAATCTGCATCAGAATACATAGGGAGAAAGGAATTCAGTCAAAGTTCAACAGATTAGGCCCATTAAGAATAAATCACTAGAAAGCCCAATAAAGCAAAAATCCACTTAATCGATAACCATAAAAGAGAATCCAAGAGAAAACATGAATGTGAAATTAGACATCAAAACTCGGCTTGCTACGAGTATTACTCTTCAGTGAAGAATGATAGATTCGAATTTTTGTAGTAAAATGACTCTTTTTTTAAATAAAATTAAAAATAATTATACATCACAACAATTATAATGTTTTTTGCATTTTTGGGAAAATGTAAAGTGGAGAATTCATTGACTGCACATTTTAATCCACACAATTCCCAACTTTCTCAAATTGCATAGAAATAGCAATAAGTTTTAACCAAAACTTTATAAATTGATCCAGTAAGACATTGCAAAAATATGATCCATGGTCATTAAATCTTAAATCAGATGGCAAAAGTTGAGATTTCAAGACTTTATAAATATGAAATTTGAAATTTTACTAAAAAATATATTTTTAGTTTTTACTAAGTTTGAGTTTATATGATTAGACCATAAGTTAGAACATAATAAAAAATTTACTACCATATCTATGTCGTACAATATCAAATTAGCAATCAAAATCAATAAATAAATCTTGCGTCCATTGACAATTAATTAGGTTAACCCCAAATATCACTATCTCACCAACCACAACTTAGAAAGAGGCAACTGTTTGATTATTACTTACAGTTGTTATAAGTTCATAGCTAAGTTATTTAGGTTGCTATTTTATATGTTTTAAATTAACAAACATTCATAAATATACATATTAAAATTTACCGCACTCCTGAAAACAAGCTTAAGTAATGAGAAAATTGGAAAATGAAATTTAGTCATAATCATTAAGTCAAACATGTTTAGAGCAATGTTTTTAAAATCGGATCGGACCGCCGGTTCGACCGGTTTAACCGAACCGCCACATATCCGACCGGTTTTATATCAAACCAGGTGGCTAAAAACCGTTACCACCGGTAAAATCCGTGAAAAACCGGAAACCGCAACCCAATTAGCCCGGTTCAAAGGTAAAAAATCTTATTTTTGTTTTTTTAGTAAATATATATTTTTTGTTTTATTTCAAAAGTTGTTGAAGGAAAAGTAAATTTGTATAGAATTTCTCTGTGTATTTGATTTACATACATATTTGGATATTTATTTTTTTAATTTAGCTTTTATTCGTATTTATATTTATTAGTTTTTTTAACATTTATAATTGTATTTATCTTGTACATGTGTACACATATACAGTGGCGGACCTAGGGGGATAAGGGGGGGCTATTGCCCCCCCAAAATTTTCCAAAATTTCATTTTCCCCCCCTAAAGTTTTCAAAAAAAAAATTAGTTAAAATAGATGACTTTGCTCCCCCCCCCAAAATTTTGATAAAAACTTCAAATAGTTGTCTTTTACAATATAAAAACCCATTAATTCATAATTAATATATGAGTATTTTTTCATTGTTTAAATTTATAAACTCGATTCGTTTTTCGCCCCAAAGGTAAAATCCGCATTATTCGCCGCCACATATATACATATGTACGGGTCAACCGGTTTTTAAGGACGGTTAGAATAGGTTGAACTAGTGACCCAATGCTCGATTATTAATCCGGTTCGATGTCCGGTCCGGGTTTAAAAACATTGACTTTAGAGATCTGCTTACAAAATCTTAAATTAGAAAATAAATAAGTTAATTAGGATGACTATAATAATAATATATATCAATATCATACAACATCAAGGAAGCATCTTTAGGTAAAGTACATTAGGAATTATTTCTAGGTGTTAATAAATTAAGCCCTAATCCATGTGCAAGTATAGAAGAGGTTTAACTTATAATCACAAGAAAACAAGTACATAAAAGTTTAGGTTTTTGCACTTGAGATCATTTGTTCCAATTTAGATTTAGTGTTTTAGCTTATTTTTCATTTTACAAATACACGTCAAATGTATATTTAAAAAAATATTTTATACATTTGTGATGTGAAATATCTGATGAGATACTAATTGAAAACAAGATTTAATCTGGATCAAGTTTTTAGGACAAGATCTCTATTACAAGTTGTATTTCATCTCGCATTCCAAATATTTTAAATACACACCAAATGTAAATAAATATCGTCATCAATACACTTAGTGCGTAAAAATGATATTTCGAACAGTATAAATAATTTGGAATAGAAAATCTCGCGTAAAAGTTTTTCTTCCCCATGATATTCAACTAAACCAACTAAGATTAACAATGAGACTATAACTACGGGGCTTAGGTCACTTGGCCACCACAAGCAATTGTGGGGTGGAGGTCGGGGTTCAAATCCTACTCCATCAAATTACTCCCTACACATTTTGGTGAAGAATTAATTGGAAACTTATCTTGAATAACATCAAAAACAATGAGACTGAGTTTTGTTGGGTGGTTGAGAAAAGTAGATAGGGATATTTTGGTCAAATACCTTTCAACAACTTTTAAGCAACCAATACACTCTATTATCCTACTAATAAAGTTTATATCACCCTACTAACTGTAATTTTTGTTAAATATGACAGAATTATCAATAATTGATATTACATTTATTGATTGACCAACCTAAATCTCTTTGATCATTGACAATATAGCTATGAATAAAGAGAAAAAGAAATGCATCAACTTATATTTTAGAAATTTTATCAAACTCCGATCCTTTTTTTTATCATTTAAATAAATTACAAGTTCGTCTTTACAATACATCTTATTGACCTTTTAAAATCTAATTAAATCCAATTGAATTAGACATTACTCTTTAATATTAAATTTATTTTATAAGCTTCAAAATTATTTTAGAAACTACTATAACTTATATTGATGTTTAATAGTATAAGTATAGCACAAATACCCTCTTAATATGCATAGTTAGTATCAATGCTAGTACAATGTACAATAATAACATTTTCTCGATCGATCTCTATCTTCTTGAGAATATTATACACGAAATCAAGAGAACTGCGAATTTTATAGCTTTCAAAGAACTAACTATTTACAAATTATTAGAAAATAACATTATTGATAAACTAAGTAAATTGCCGATTATGAGTGCGTGTTTTAATTTTTAGATTGTATAATCCACACACATTTTCGCTGCTTTTATAAGTACCGATGATAAAAACTATTTATTTACTCTTAATTATTATTTTAAATGAGATAATATATTTTTCCAAATATAAATGTATCAGTATATGCATACATATTCCATTGAGATGTTTTTTGATAAATGTATAACCTATAAATACATACAAAAGATATATATTATACATTAAAGAGGATTCGTTTTGTGGAGTCAAAAACTGTCCCCTGTTTACAAAATGGGCTTCATAAGTTCTTCGTTCCAAGCCCCCATACAGAAAACTATTGTGTTCCCCATCTGAAAACACCATCTCACAAATTTCATGGCCCACTGGGCGTACTTTCTTGTTAAACTTTACGGTCACACATCATTGAATATGGGCTGTCAATTATTGACACAATACGAAAATAATAGATTAGTGTGTAGCTTTATCATGTTTGTGTCTTATTGTGTCGACAATAAGCGACATTTAAAAATTTCGTGTCGTGTTTGTGTAACATGCTAACAACTTGTTAATCTATTAGTGACATAATATTGACACGAAAAGAACACGATAGAAAACGCGTTTTATCGTTAGTGACACGATAACCCCGATATTTTGTATGGTTGTATCGTATTATCATGGAATCTTTTGTGTCATGTCGTGTATTAACATGTAAAACAATTTCTTTTTATTTTGACTTATCGTGTCAAATCGTCGCGGTCGTGTCAAACACAAAAATTTTCGTGATTCGTGTATGAATAGATCATTATCGTGATCGAGTAATTTGACCTTATCGATCGTTGTTTATATCATACCGAGCACTTGAAACACGTCAAGATTACAGGATTTGCTACCTAATTGAATACACAAACTTAGTCATGGATAAGGAAGAAAAAAAGTTCCATTATTGTTTGTAGAATATTGTCGATGTTACGTTTAGATTGCAAAGGTGGTGTCCCCAATACCATAGTATATTTATGCTTTGGGTAAAATTTGAGTTAATTAGAAAGAAAAAAAGATCAACAAAATCTCATTTATATAATAAAATTTTCCTACAAAATATAAAATTATTCGTAAAAGAAATACATCTATGTAAGAAGATTATCAATAAAAATATTCTTATCGAGTAAAACTATATACAAAAATTAGAAAATATAAGTTAGTACATTACAATCATTTTGTTTTAGTACATTAGGGGAGGGGACACAACACATACTCATTTGGGAACAAACTCGCGTCAATCGTCCGAAGTTACATTTCGTTGAATGTAAATGAAACTTTTTTCAAAAGGTAAACAGTAACTCAATGTGGTAATTTATAATTGCAATTTTGGTAACAAAGAAACCATATCCATGTTCAATGCATGAGTCATATGGACTTATCATCAGTGCCTTATCTGAATTGAATGGCTCTAAAGTTGCTATTTTCCTGACCACTTTGAAATGAAAAGTGCAATTTTTCACTCTTTCCCATACTTCCATTTTCATAAATATTGCACTTCATCATACAGTAACATATACTACAATTCTACCCAGGAATAAAATAAGTGGAGAAAAAAAACTAAAATAAAATTAAGGTAGGATAAACAAAGAATTGAACATGTTAGCCCCTTTCTAATTAGCTAGAAAATACACGGACGCGAGGCGTTCAATGATCGTACAAACGCATGGTCGTAATTGAATACAAGCAAAAGCAGATTTTGAAACTAAAAACAACATCCAAAAGCCCGAAAAAACAGATATTCAACTCTAGCAGTATATATGTGTAACCTGGTTAACGAGCATAAAATGAACCTACTTTTCTCACCTGCTTCATTCATTCCTTGCCATCAGCAGCTCGGAGAGAACCGAGTTGGACTGGGGCTTGCGTTCCGACAACTTTTGACGAACCATAGGCAGACAAATCAGCTCCTGAGCTTTCTCTTTTTCGAGTTGTTCTTTGATCCAGAAATACGTGATTCTCAGTCCATCCTGTATCCAATAGGAAGACATGGATATAAGCCTTAGGGAGTGTTTTGTAAAACTTGTTTTTTTTTTTTTAATAAGTTTTAGAGACTGATTGGAGGGAAGGGATAAATTTCAAAGAAAGCGAAAGATACTCAAGTTTCAACCCGGTCAACATCCTTAAAAAAGTGAAATGATACCACTGGAAATTTCTTAGTTAGTGGTTTGTTTTGCAAAAAACTTGTGCTTTTAAAATAAGTGATTTATTGTAGTAGAAGTGAAAAACATTTGATAACTAAAAGTTGGTACTGTTTGCAAGTATTTTGACATATTTCATAATGAAACCAAAAAGATAATCGAAATCTAAAGACCTCTCCCCTACTTTCAGATTTTATTTAAATTATACGAAATCAAAAGCAGAAGCTAGCATTTTTTCCAGCTAAAAGCTGACAATCACCACATAAAACAAGATTTACTAGAAACAAAAGAAAAGACAAGATATGGTTACCTTCAATTTCATTGAAGGGGCCCAACCAAGCTTTTCCTTAATTAAAGTGTTGTCTGAATTTCGACCACGCACGCCTTCTGGTCCTGGAATGTGATAGATGGGGAGTTTCTTGTCCTCGAAGCTCAGGACAATCTCGGCCATTTCGTTCATGCTCACCATCTCGTCACTTCCGATATTCACGGGCTCTCGGAAATCGGATTTAGTCAATCTGCACTTGTTAGCAATTCATAAGCACACGAAGACTTGAATTATGCTCATAATTACTAGATTCTTTTTTTTTAAAAAAAAAACACGAATGAAACATAACTACATGTTTATGAAACTAAAACTCGAATTCCAACGCTAGCAACACGTGTACTAGTTAAGTGAAGTGTACCTCAGAACACCCTCGACACATTCGTCAATAAAAGTAAAAGATCGAGTTTGCAGGCCGTCTCCCACATTTCGAACTTATCAGTCGAAGTAAGTGCTTTCCTACAAAAGGCAGCTGGTGCTTTCTCCTCCCACCTGCCATGATAGAAGAAGTTGTTAACTTTAAGACAACTTATTTAGGAAAGGAAGAAAAAAACACATTTATTTTTCACAGCATCTTCAAATTTACCTTTCCATGTCCCAAAGGGACCATAAATGTTATGAAACCTTCCTATGCGGCACTCGATTCCAAAGTCCTTGTTGTAGTGCTTGCATAACTCCTCAGTCGCCAGCTTTTCTAGCCTGTAAGCATCTTGAGGCTAAAATGCAACAAATTATTTTCATCTTAAGGTTGAATTTGTATAATAATTATTAGAAAACCTCAATATTTAAATTAAACTGTGAAAGGAATTAGACAGAAACCTCGGCAGGCCAGGCATCAGATTCTTTCAAGCTCACATTGGTTTCCAACTGCTTAAATTCAGGATAAATACAAGCACTGGAGGCATAGAAAAACCTAAAGACAAGAATAAATGCATATTCAGATTTCAATGTCCAAAATAGTGTCTTATGGCATCCTGTTAAAAGATAAGCATCAAACAATAGATATATACAAAAGAAAACACTGTGATTATACATGGTGACATTCTGCCATAACGGGTACTTCGTAATGATCAAATTTTGCGCACACGTGCCAATAAATTTACATTATACAGTGGCACAGCAGTATCCTACTTCCAAATCCAAACAAACGCACAAAATGGAAAACGGACATTAGGGTTTAATAGGGCTGGAATGAGTGGCACAAACACGACACGATTATAGACACTGTTATAAAGACAAATTAAAGACAAAGCACGACACGACATGACACGACACGAACACAAAATTGTAAATCAAGCTAAAATTACAATTATTGTTATATTTAAGATCAAATAAGATAGATAACATGAAAACACGATTATATAAACGAACGCAATACGATGGCACGATTTGCCACCCCTAGAGTTTAAGAAACACACCTCTTAACACCATTAATCCTTGCAGCCTCGATCATGTTAAAGCTGATCATCGTATTGTTATACATAATGACGGAGTGGTTGGACTGAATGAAGCCCATACCTCCCATATCAGCAGCGAGATTGAAGACATGATCAACGCCATTGGTTACTTTTAAACAGTTATCCATCACCCTCAGATCGACGAGATGGAATTCATGACAGAACATGTCCTCCGTCATGTGCTCGTTTTTCTTCCAGTCTGAAGCGATGATGTAATGGCCCTCACTCTTCAAACGCCTGGCGATGTGAGAAGCAATAAAACCACCGGCTCCCGTAATGGACATTCTCAGCTTTTCTGAGGGCCAATAGGGTTCTCTCTGAGATTTTCGTATGTGTACGCCCGTAGGTGGTTTCACCGGTGCTACCCATTCTACAATAAACAGGCGTGAAAATTTTAAAATTAAGATAACAAAAAGAGATAGAGAAGAGATTAATATACGGTCGATTTGACTAAAAAAAGATAACATCAAATAGGAAACCATGATGCCATCACTTAACAAATAAGTCAAGATAACTTTAAAGCATTCAACAAAAACTAGAAATGGCCACGGATGAAAGGAAGACAAAAGAATTATAAACTTGAATCAAAACCAACCATTACTGAGATATGTTAAACTAAGAGAAGTAAAACAGCACATTTACAGAAGTAGAAAGAGAACCATACACTTTGGTCCAATACAAAAGAGAAAAATAAATTTTCTGAAAACAAAACAGCCTCAATGTAGAGATAAGCTCTGCTACCTGGAAAAGCTTAAACAGGTTCAAACCCCAAATTAGGAAGTGCTTTTCTAAGTTCAAAAATAACAGGAATTGGGCCAAATTCTATGTAATTAAAGATTCAAAAAGATAACTAAGAAACTCAAATAAGCTACAGAAAGTATTTGAAAACAAGGAAATTAAGCATAATACAAGTTGTCAAGAAAATGGGCATTTTAGAATTTAGATTAAAAACAGAGCATATACAAACAGAACCTTACTCAATCCCAGTATCCCACCAAGTTCTACATATAAAATTAACAAAAGCCCAGCAAAAAAAGATGCTAATTTATAACCGATGACTCCATTCATGAATTAACATATGCTGGAGACCAAAAAAATGGAGTCTCCACTATTTCAAGAAACAGGGGACACACAAAAACACCTCAGAATTCTCAAAAAATAAATAACTCAAAACATTTAAAACCCAAATTGAAAATATTAATGGCTCACAACAAACCCAAACAGGTCATCGATCATATACATGGATTTCTAAAGTAATTTCAAGAAAACATTTCCGAGAAAACAGGGTGGTGCATATACCAATATTTTTCCAGAGAAATGGCCCGGAAATCCTTTTACCTCAAAAAGTTCGATTCTTTCGAATGTAGAAATCTGGCAAAGGTCGACGTAAGATAAACAGATTCTATAGTAGCTTCTTCTTTTGAACAGATCTATGCACCCCTTGTGCTATATATATTTTATTGTCTTGCTTTATCCTTCTTTTAAATATTATTTTCATTTATGAAAATTATTGATACTTTCTTTTTCTTTTGTATCTTTTCCAATTTGAGAGGACAGAAAATGTGGGGGTGAAAATTTGCCAATTCTGTATTGGTCATTTCAATTATTATCTGACGTGTTTGTATTCTCTTCAAGTATTTTTGGATAGTAAAATAATAGTGTTTTTGTCCACTTATAAAATTTCAATTTTCTAAATTACTTGTAGGGTTGAGTATCTTGAAATGTATTTAATTATATATTTTATTAATTAATTAAAAAATTGGCGTTTTTTTTAATTATTATTATAAAAATTGACGTTTAGTTTACATCATTGAACTCATAATGATGTGGTAGTAACTATGAGCAACTGTTTATTTATATACTAGTATTTTAGTTTACATCATTGAACTCATAATGACGTGGTAGTAACTATGAGCACCAGTTTATTTATATACTAATCTTATAGCCGTGCGATTCACGAGGTGTGTATCTGTGAGACATCTGTTTATATACTGTTACATGTACGTTTTTCTAATAGTTTTATGAATTATGGAAGACAACATCTCTGCAGGGAACCATCTCCATTGGTAACCGAATAGAATAGAACGGGGCATCCGCGGTTAATTCAGAGATGGATGGGGGTTCCGAGGATGGAATAGAGACGATATTTTTATCCCCGTCCCTCTTCCATTCTGGTTAGATGAGAGAGGAATTCTCCATTCTCATTATCATTCCCCGAATATGTATATTGTATTTATCTATTATTAACATTAATTCTATTCATAATTTCTTGTTTTATTGATTATAAAAATTAAACCCAAGAAACTTTACAAGTTTACTTGTTCTCATTCTTTATTCTACAAATTATGAATTTATGTTATCTATGTTTTAAAAAAAAATAATGTTCGCAAAAAAGTTTAAAATTTCAAAAAAATAATTAAAACATAAGATAATTAATTTCATTATAAATCATATAATTAAATAATAAAAAATAAACTATTATAAACTATAAAAAATCTCTTTAAATAAAAAATATTTGGTTGTGTGAATATGAATTGTATCTATTTATACAACATGTTTGTCTATATAATTATTTCAAATTTTAATATTTTTTAGGATTTAGAAAGTTGAACAATTGTCAAAATTATTAAAAAAATTAAACAAAATATGTTTTATGTTTAGCAACGCAATTTTAAGGGAACATATAAAATTTCCAAAAGAAAATTAATTTTATATATACGATACATCAAAAATTATCAAATAGACAAATTTATGTCTAATTTCAAATGTCAATTTTGACACATGAATATCGTAGTACGTTGAATATAAAAATAAGTTATATTAACATGAAAAGTACATTAATATATAAAAATAATTTTCTATATATAAAATAGTATGATGAATATAATTTCATATGAAATAAATCTTAATTTTCTTTTCTTACATAAATATATATAATGTTATGTATGGATATACATTATATATAAAATTTGGATACATATTTTTAGATATTTTTTAATTTAAATGAGTATTTTTTAATTGAATTTAATCAGTTTAAGTATAATTCTATATGATTATTAAGTATTAGGCATTCCAAATAATAACTATACATATATCATAAATAGCAAAATACATGAATATACAAATTAATGCCCAATAAAGCACGAAAGCATTATTTCTTAAAGCCCATTACAAATTATAAAATATCGAGTAAAATATTTCTTATATTTTTTATTTATAATATTTTTCGTTTTATATATGTAATATGTGGGTCAAATCAAGATCATAAAAAATAATTAATTTGATATATTATATGTCAAAACATATCAAAAACAACAAAAATATTAATTTTTTCCTGAAAAAAAAAGAAGATAAATACAATAATTAATGCAGTGCGCACACATCTAATTTGGCATAATTCCATTTTTTATATCATTTTAAAAAGTGATTATATATTTAAATAAAGTTGACTACCAAAAACAATGAAATACCAAATATTTACCACTTCTTATTTTTACACATATTTTTATTACTTTTTATAGTAATCGCAAATGAGCGGAAGATTTCAACATACTATTCTCATCGACTTTTTATATATATATATATATATATATATATATATAATTTTATCAAATGAGACCACCTTCCTTAGATGAGACAAGATGGACTAATCTTATCCATACATTTGTTTTTTTAAGGGTTGTGATTTTTCTTATTTTTGGATATTTTCACATTTAATTAAATGCAAATAAGGGTATAAAGGTACTTTTCTATTATCCTAGCGGTTTTTTCTGGTAAGATTTGACTTTTTGAAACCATTTTATGGAGTGGAATTGTAAATCACGGATTTAATGGCGCTATTTTAGGAAGCAATTTTTTTTTTTTCAATTTTTTTATTTTTATGGGAATACATTATAGCTAGGGTTACATTCTTTGCTTAAATAGCTATTAGATAATGCATATTTAGTTATTTTTGTTGCATTATTTTATGACAATAAGACATAGTTGAGTATAATATACTGCATATTTTAGTTATTCACATTGCATAGATAGTTCCTAGGTAATGCATAATTAATTGATTTTGCTGCATAATTTATAATGCGTTGCGTAGTTGGGTGTATGTACTATATATTTGTTAGTCCAAGTGGCTACGATAATCTAGAGGGACGGTGAATAGATTATGCCGATTTTTCGCAAATTGCCCTCTTTTTCGAGTGAACAAATAAATGACAAGAATGTAAGTGCGGAAATTAAACAACACTCGTCGATTTAAAGAGGTTAAACCCACCTAGGGCCTAATCCTCTACCACCCCAGTATCTCCGGGATGGATTTCAAAAAAGAAATTTTTTTTTATTAATTTCCAAAATTAATACAATACCTTGAGGATTACCACAATCCTCTTACAACACCTTCAAGAAGATTACCACAATCTTCTTTCACCACCTTTGAAGAGTACCACACTCTCCAAACACCTATCACCTAGATCACCCAAGTGTATTCTTACCACAAGAATACTCACAAGGATGTCTTGTGTTGAATGATGGACAAAATTCAAGATTACAACTCTATGAAATCAATACAAAGATTGAGTGCAAGTATAATCAAGAATCAAAAAGCCTAGACCTCAAAGATGTGCAAGTGAAAGTACTTAGGCTATTACAACAAGAATGTAAAAATAAAAGCTTGAACAATTTGCAGATTTCTTGTTGTGTATTTTGCATGTATGTGTTGTATCTTGTGTCTTCAATTCATCCTGTATTTATAGAAGAGTCTTCACCAACATAGGCTCCCAACATAGGCTCCTTCTTCTTCACTTTTGTCTACAAAAAGAGGATCATGTAGAAATATTGTACAAAAATGAAAACTAAATCTTCTTGATAAGGATTTAATTGATTGGAATTTTTTTGTCAAAAATAACATAGGGCGACTGTTGCCCTGTAATAAGATTTCGAACGTTTTGAAAAAATAGTGCGATCCAGGTATGGGTCGAAGGGGGGGTCGACCGATCGACAGGGGGTGCGACCGGTTGCCCTGGGGTGCGACCGGTCGCCCCCCTACTGGACCGGTCCCCCTTTTCATTTTTTTGACCCAGTGAGTTATGTTTCAATTTTGAGTTCTTCAGGTACCGGTCGACGTATTGGGCGACCGGTCGACCTCCAATTTTAAATGTTGTCCGATTTTTATAAAAAAATAAACTTCAAGAAATACTCCAAAAAATTAGTAAAAACATTTTAAATCACTTGGGAGTATTTGGACAACATTTATAAATATTGTTTGGTGCAAAAACCAATTTAAACAAAACCATAAAAAATGTTGTCCATTTTTATCGAAAAATAAATTCTTAGATATACTCCAAAAATTAGCTAAAAACATTTTAAATCATTTAGGAGTATTTGGACAACATTTATTAACAATGTTTTGGTATAAAAATTCATTTAAACATAATCATCAAAATCTTGATAAAAACATTTATCTAACAAACTCCCCATTTTTGATGATTACAGACCAAAACAATTTTAGGAAGTCGATTTTAAAACAAAACTAATTTTCCGGTCTAAAACATCAAACCATTACAAGCAAGATTTATCATAAGTACAAACACACAAGGATAGGAGCAAACATTTTCAAAATCATTTTTGCACAAGCTCCCCCTATCAACATGCATAACACAATTAAGTAGAAGCAACCAACTACAAGCTAAAAGCTTGAATTTCATGAGCTTAAAAGCTCCCCCTGTCACAAAAGCATCATTAGTCAAGTATAAAAGTCCATAATACATCACATGGACTAAGTATTATCCATAGCTTTTGGCTTTTAAGAGCTTTAGCTTATAGCTTTTCTTGCGAGCTTATTTATGCTTCTTTGAGCTTATGAGCGTTTTTCTCATTTCTCCCCCTTTGGAATCATCAAAAATAAAGTTAGCACGATAAAAACATCATACAATTAAATCAAAGTGCGCAATTTTATAGATTTATCGAGCATATTGAACATATAAGCTTAAATTCCAAATAAAAGGAAAAAAATTGCTCATTTGATTTGTAAAAGCTCATTTGATTAATAAAACATGATCTCTATAAACTTATAAGACTTTTCAAATCAAGAGAATCATGTAGGTGATGAATTTTTCATTGAAACATTTTGTCGAACACTTGGCGTGCGTCGAATAAAACTAGAGAAATATAACACCTTTGTGATTCGTTTAAGCCAAAACATTTCATCACCAATTTCAATACAACAATATTCATTCATCATCAATCATCATAAACAACATATTAATACAAGAATTTTAACAAGATATCAAGTTACAAGCACATTCTCAAGGGTTCAACCCAATTGAGATTAAAAGGAGGTAAGAATTTAATCGGTAAAGATGAACAATGATGATGATAAACGAGTCTCATGAAGTCCAAAATATAAAATGTATGCAATAAAATAAATTTTGAGTGAAATTTGTGTGCAATTAGCGAAGGGGACGAAAAATGAACACAAAACAAACCAAAATGACAAATGCTGAGAACAGAAACGATTTTATCCAAATTTTGGGCATGGGCGTAGGTTGGGGGGTGGGCGACCGGTCGACATCATGGGCGACTGGTCGGCCTTCCCCCAATTAGCCCAGTGGTTCTTTCTGTTTTGTGAAAATTCGAGTTTTGAACCAAAAATCCGATTTTTCGCCCCTAAGTTTTAAAAATGTACAAAATGCAATCATAGACTTCATTCAATATGCATTATGCCTAACCGAGCTCGTATTGACGCAAAAGTCTCGGAAGATAGCGGTTTTGTAAAAATGTCCGCTAATTGATCTTGAGATGGTACAAAAGATATCTCAATTTTTCTTTTTAAAACACAATCCCTTAGAAAATGATGTCGAATCTAAATATGTTTAGTACGGTTATGATGAACTGGGTTTTGAGCAATATTTATAGTGGATATATTATCACAAAATATGGGAACATTTTCAAAAGAACATTTATAATCCGCTAAAGTTTGTTTCATCCAAAGAAGTTGAGTACAACAAAATGCCGCTGAAATATATTCGGCTTCGGCCGTTGAAAGTGAAACACAATTTTGCTTCTTTGAAAACCAAGAAACTAGGCAATCGCCTAAAAATTGACATGATCCGGAAGTACTTTTCCGATCATCAATATTTCCCGCATAATCCGAATCACTATAACCTTTAAGAGAAAAATTTTCATTCTTTGGATAGAATAAACCATATTGAATAGTGCATTTCAAATATCTAAAAATTCTTTTAACGGCACTCATATGAGATTCTTTGGGATTGCTTTGAAAACGAGCACATAGGCATACGGCATGAAGAATATCCGGTCTACTTGCGGTTAAATAAAGTAAACTACCAATCATACCTCGATATTTGGATTCATCAACCGGCTTGCCTTTTTCATCTTTGTCAATCTTGACATTTGTTGCCATTGGGGTAGAAACGGTTCTTCCTTCTTCAATGCCAAATTTCTTCAAAAGCTCCTTTGTATATTTTGATTGAGAAATATAAATTCCTTCTTGACATTGCTTAATTTGAAGTCCAAGGAAGAAGTTGAGCTCCCCCATCATGCTCATTTCAAATTCACCTTGCATTAACTTAGAAAATTTCTTGCACAAGGATTCATTAGTAGCACCAAAAATAATATCATCGACATAAATTTGCACTAATAAGCAATCTTGCCATTTTTCAAAAAACAAAGAGAGTAGTATCAACTTTACCTCTTGTAAAACCATTTTGCAAAAGAAAAAAGCTAAGTCTATCATACCATGCACGGGGTGCTTGTTTCAAACCATACAAGGCCTTTTTAAGTCTATAAACATCATTAGGCCTAGAAAAATTTTCAAACCACGGAGGTTGTTTTACATAGACTTCTTCTTGAATAATACCATTTAAAAATGCGGATTTTACATCCATTTGGTAAAGTTTGAAATTTTTAAAGCAAGAAAAGGCAAGTAAAATACGAATAGCTTCTAAACGTGCTATGGGTGCAAATGTTTCATCATAATCAATACCTTCTTCTTGACAATAACCTTGAGCTACTAACCTTGCCTTGTTTCGAACAATGTTGCCTTGATCATCAAGTTTGTTCCGCAATACCCATTTTGTACCAATAATTGTTTGAGATGGAGGACAAGGTACCAATTCCCATACATCATTTCTTTCAAATTGATTCAACTCCTCTTGCATCTCCAAAAACCAATCCTCATCCTCAATAGCCTCCTTAGCATTTTTAGGCTCTTTTTGAGAAATAAGTGCTTTCTCGGCAAATTTTCCTCGAGTCATTACTTTATCAAGGGGATCACCAATAATAAGATAAATTTCAATGCTACGGGAAGATTCGAAGTATCACCTTTATCTTCTTGAGGAACATTTGAGCTTGAAGGTTGATCATTTTGAGTATCATCTTGAACAATGGGTTCAACAATATCCTCTTCATCACTTTCATCATTGGGTATCCTTTCAACACCCGAAGCTTCATTGAATTTGACATGGATGGATTCTTCAACAACCCCACTAGTCTTATTGTAAACCCGATATGCTTTGCTCTTGGTTGAATACCCCATAAATATTCTTTCATCGGCCTTAGGATCAAGTTTGTCTAATTGATCCTTAGTATTCAAAATAAAACATTTACATCCAAATATTTTGAAATAACTAATATTTGGAGTTCTTCCTTTCCAAAGCTCATATGGAGTTTTATTCATTTTAGGACGAATATAAACTCGATTAATGACATAGCAAGCGGTACTTACGGCTTCGGCCCAAAAATATTTTGGAAGTGGAAATTCATTTAGCATGGACCGACTCATTTCTTGAAGTGTCCGATTCTTCCTTTCGGCTACTCCATTTTGTTGAGGTGTCCTTGGAGCCGAAAAATTATGACTATATCCCTTGGTTTCATAAAAGACTCTAATTCACCGTCAAATTCTCCACCTCGATCACTTCGAATAGACTTAATAGTATCTTCCTTTTCATTTTCAATAAGTCTACACAACTTAACAAACTCATTAACGGCATCGCTTTTATTTGTAAGAAATAGAGCCCAAGTATATCTAGAAAAATCATCAACTATAACAAAAGTGTAATATTTTCCAATTAGACTTGCCGTACCAATATCCCCATACAAATCAAGATGAAGCATTTGTAGGGGTTTGGTAGTGGAAATTTCATTTTTGGGCTTAAAACTACTCTTAACTAATTTGTTCTTTTGACAAGTGTCACATAAGCCAAGATTTTCAAAATTCAATTTGGGTAGTCCTTTTACATGTTGGTTTTTGTAAATAGTTTGCAAATTTTTGTATCCAACATGTCCAAGTCGCCTATGCCATAAACTAGTTAAATCATTATTGGCGACAAGACAAGAAACATTTTGACTAATTAAATCACTTGTACAAATTTTGTAAAGATTGCCTTTTCTAATTGCTTCACAAATAATTTTATCATTTTTGGAAATAAGGCATTTTTCTTTATTAAAAACAACATTATAATTTGAATCACAAAGTTGGCTAACACTTATCAAATTGAAATTAAGCCCTTCTACTAAAAGAACATTACTAAGAGAGAAAGAAGAGTTACCAATTTCTCCATTTCCAAGAATTCTTCCTTTGCCATTGCCGAACATGACCATACTCTCTTCTTGGAGCTTGATGTTGGTAAAAAGTTCTCTCTTTCCGGTCATATGGCGTGAACATCCGTTGTCCACGAGCCATTTTGAATCTTCCATTGTTGTTATAGCCCCTATAACCTCGGTATTTTCATCATCTATGGCCATAAGACCATGTTCGGATTCTCATACAGCTGGCTTCTCATACGACTCATCTTCTTCACAGGGCAGCTGCCTTGCTACTACAACCCACTTGCTCAAGTTCCTTGGATTTGATCACGAAGCCCTCCAAATAACTTAAGCCTGGTTCGACCTTGAACCTTCCTACAATCCTTCGTGGAATGTAGACCCCTTGATTCTTCAAATATTTCCTTTTCAACTGATTGAAGTCGTCTTTCCTTCACAGGTGAGTGTAGGATTGATTTCCTTCGTAATGTAGGCTTGGGGATTGAGCGTTTAATAACTTGAGAATATTTCAGGTTACAAATGTTTCTTTCTTGCTTGTATTCAATTCTCTGATGGTCAAGGTAACCTTTTCTCAAGTAAACTCCTCAGCCTTTTATAGTGGTCTTTCAAAAATCTGCCCGTTGAAGAGATAGGATTATTTTTGAAAGTCACTTGTGGTCGGCTTGGCTTGTCTTGTTGCGTTCTTAGAATTGACATTTCCTCGTATAAATGATCCTTGACTTTTCGAGAGATCGACACAAGCAAAGATGCTTCCCATTGGTTTATTTCTTTTGCACGCTTCTGGGACTGTGCACTTTAAGAAAGATAGTGTGGAAGTATTACTTGTTTAAGTAATTCTCTTGATTTCTGTGCAACGGATCTCTTTCAGTTATCTCGACTTGACTGCATTTCCTTGCCTTTCCCAGGTGACTTCGAGTCGACTTCCAATCATGGATGACTCTTCGTCACTTCAACTTGAGACTTGGCTATCTTGAGTTGACTTGATCGATACTTCACTGTTGCATCTCGTTGCACCTTGATCGAGTTCCTATATTCTCTTCTTTGCCATACTCAAATTTGCCTCACAATGAGTCTTCCTTCTAGTCTCCAGTTGTCTTCTTGCATGTTCAGGCATAGCTGACTTAACTCAGCTCGACCAGCCCTATCTATTACAATGCAATTTACAACAAAAATGGGGTGCCAACTTCCTATTCTAAGTTTTACATGGCATTCATCAAAATCTACAAAATAATTTCCCAACAATTTCCCCCTTTTTGATGATGCCAAAACTTAAAACATACATCAATAATTAAACAGCAAAGATACATACAGGCAAATGTAGAATCACAGAATGTATGCTTAGAGTCGATCTTTTATTGATCATAACATTCTTGTTCTTTACATAGCTGTTTACAAAGTGTATCAGAGCTTGAATCAAAAGAAAATGTATCAGAGCTTAAATGGACCTTAAAGTAACCATGTTGTTCTATATCTCCACGAGTATAGAAATTGTACAATTTTATTCAATGTACAGAAGACTTACATAAAAATGTATTTACATAGTAAAATACATGAAGGGGTGGACAACAACACTTCATCTCCTTCGCTGCCTCCTTCTTTCATCTTCTTCAGCTCTGTCATCTTTTGACCTTCTTCTCTTTTTCTCATCTTCAGCCGCCTTCTTTTTTTCATACGCCCTTCTGGCAGTTTCATCTCTTCTCAGTCTTTCTTGTATTTTCTCCCATAGCTGAGTTTGTCTTTTATTTTCCTCTTCAATTCTCTTCACATACTCAACATTGTTCTTAGCCACTTGCAGGTTGGCTACTTCGTCAAATCCAGCCCAATAGATCCCTCCTTTCTTGCCTGGATCTATATACTCAATATTTTTGGGCGGATGTCAGGTCTCAAACCTCTTCCTCCACCACGCTTCTTCCTCTTTCTCTCGGGCGTGTACTTTCTTTCGGGGTCTTCTTTTTCCCGGTGAGTGACCAGAGAGATCGCGATAGTCCGTTTGCTGTCGCCTTCTTCACATAGTGTGAGACCTTTTTCCCAAGATAAATCCAGGCTTGAGCGTGGACATATTTGCGAAGTAACCTTCGAGATGCGAGCGTCTTGAATTCATCAACAGATCTTGGCTCGGTTCCAAAGATTCGAAATGGCATAGGTGTCTGTCGTTGGAATGCCTCCATGTTGTGTCGAATATCCATAACTCGGGCATCCATCCTTCCTTCCACTTCCTTCATCCTTGCTTCAATTGTCTTTCTCTTTTCGGCCATAGGTACAAGCAGAGTGTTGGAGTGGCAGAGTCATCGGGAGTTTTTGATAATATCACCGTGACAAGACCTTGTTGAGGGGTTTTAGCAATCATCAAGGTCACATCTTTCGAACCTTCCCCTCAAAGACTTCCCTTTCTTCTCTCTTATTACTTCTCACTGTCTTTCCCTTCACAATCGCTTTCTCCTTCTCGCCTTCAGAGATCCCTTTCGCTTTTTAGGTATTCCTCTTCCCCCTTTTTGGCATCATCAAAGGAGAGAGGAACCCCTGGAAACAAGCTAGCAAGCAAGAAGTCTAGTCTGCTGATAGCCGAGTTCTGCTTCGAATCCGCTGCGGAGTATGCTGCACGGAACTCAGTGCGGGTGGCGTTGGATTCAGTTGCTACCAACTTCATCTCAGCCATGAGAAGACTGAATTTTCGATCCATATTCTCTTCCACGCGCATGAGCTCATTCTTATTGTGTTCACGCAGCAGCTTTATCTCTGTGGTGTGAGATTCATGCATTTGTTCGATGTGCTCTTGCAACTTTGTCTTGGCATCAGCATTCTCAGCCCGCCAGACTAGCAATTTGTTGAACAATGTCCTGAAATATCGAGCTTGTTCCACACGCATTGTCTGCTGCTGTTGCCACCACTCCCGGATCCTGACTATTATGCCGCAAATCGCCAGTAAGGTTGGCGTCTCTGTTATCCAGCCTCATGTCCAGTGAGGCCTGGTGTCTCTCCATCTTTTCAATCTCAGCAAATAAGACTTTGAAGACTTCCCGAACTTCAGTTGTCTCCTCTGTTTCAGCTGACTGCCAAGCAGCGTGAAAGTCATAGTCAGCTGGAGAAATGGTGTCTGATGGAATAACAGGGTCAGGTCTGTGGAAGTGCTCGCGATCTCTAGTTGATTCTTCAGGGAGGTCGGGTACCTCCAGAGAGAAAGTAAATGATTCTATGAAAGGATCATCACGGGCAATCGGAATCGTTCAATGATAAATGGTGCTCGTGAAGTCCCCTGTGGAGTCGAACCCGCCGCGACTGGGGGGAGCTGCGCAGTGGAATCGGTTTCGGTGTGGTGCATTTGTGAAGTCGACCCACTTGCCGAGCCTCAATTGTCTCAACAGCTTCGTCGGTCTCAGCTGGTTTTTCCAAATGAGTTGACTGGTCCTCGGCCTTATTAGAAGCGTCATCGGACGATGATGAGATTGCCATGGGTGGCTCATCATCAAAGTTGAATGTTTGGCGAGTAGTCTTGAGGTCAGACTTACTCGTGGTTGGAACATCCTCAGCTGAGTCTTTTGGATCTGCAATAGGGGATGACTCAGCTTCATCTTCACCTTCGGATCCCAGAAAAGTTACATCAGGATTATCCTAGGAGTCGTGAAGAGCACTTATCTACTTTTCTCATGGATCAATGATGGCAGGAGGGATGTTTTGTGCCTCAGTCTTTTTACCCCGGGAAGTCTCAACCTCCCGTTGGCCTTCATTACCTCCCGCAGTCTCAATGCAGCGAGGCCTGGACATCCCCTTCCACGCGTGTCACTGTCTTGGGGTCTTTCGTGGTGGCATCCACCGAGTCTCAACTCCATGGATTGCACCGCTGTCTGCCCCAGTGTTAACTCCCGGGCGTTCCTTCCGTGCCTCGATCAGATCAGCAGCGTCATTGGCTCGCAGAGCGATTGGCACCTCAGTGAGACAGTCTCAACTATCCGAGCCTCGTTGATGACAACCTCTTTGTATTCTCGTGGTTGTTCCTTCTCCACTTCGCCTCCGAGATTCATTGTGGAGTCAGTGCAAAGATCCTCCGACCTTGCCGCAGTGAAGGGAGTTTCCCCCTCATCCGCACACCGGTGAGTGACTTGGAATGGGGTCACTCATCTCCGGACTCATTGTTCCCATTGAGTATGCAGCCGTTGGGGCAGATGGTAAGACACCTTCATTAGGGGTTGGCTCGACTGGGGTCCCCATAATCCCAGTTTCATCGCCAGTTCCCTTAACACCTTCCTCCGAATAAGCTGGGGAAGTGGTGGCGCAATGAGAGTGGCAATCTCCGCACCACTCCCATGGGATCAACTTCCAGCTGTGATGTGGAAGACTCCCCTGGTCCTTCCAACATCATTTGCTCATGTAGGGCTCTGGATTCCCGCATGGCTTGCTGCATCTCTAATTCTTCTGTAGCAGCAGCAGGGTCCAGATCATCATCTTCACTCCCAGAGAAAATATCGAGATGAGGATGTTTATGTTCAGTGGTTCGATAAAAAGGACAAAGATCGGCCTTTTCACGAGCCTCGCCTTCCCTCGCTGTCTCTCCTTCTCCTTGTCCTTGAAGATCGCAAGATATCTCGTGCGCTTTTCTTCATCCGTGCTTGACCACAAGTGGTCACCCCAAGAAAGTTCAACAGATTCCTCTTCTTCTTCGATAAACTCCGATCTTTGGAATGTTCTCTGGATCGACTCAACTTCCACTTCCTCCACTCTCATGAGATGATTTTGGATGTCCGGATAAGGTGGGGATAAGATCATCACATCATCATCATCTCTATCATTTTCTCCTTGTTGTCCCTCGTTCTCAGGGATAGAAGGTAGCAAGCTTTGGTGCTCCATACCGTCAGCTGCGTCTGTTGAAGGAGGGGAAATAACCCTGTCAACAGCGTAGTTTGCTTTCTCGGCCTACTTGTGTCTCATTGTTCGAACTACAGTTTGTGTCTTGATTTGCCTCTGTTGATTGCCTTGCCAGACTTGGCAATTTTTCGTCAATAATTTTTGGAGACTCGACTTCTCTAGCAGTCTCCCAGATTCTGCTTTCATTTGAGTGGTGACTCGGCTCACCGGTTTCTCAAGCTCGGGAACGCTTGAAGATTCTTCTTCTTCTCTTTGTTTGTACAGAGGAGGGACTTCGGTTCGGATAAGGTTTCTTCGAGTCTCGGGCGGCGGGGGCGTGCCGTCGTCTTTTTCTCGAGGAGCGGGTCGTGGCTTATCGTTCTCCTTTTCTTGACTACCGGAGAAGGTATTTGAGATTCCTTCTCATTGCTATTGGCATGTGGGGCGGGAGACACGGCTGTGGGAGCGGGTGACTCGAGCTGCAGGGGACAGGAGCGATTTCTTTTTCTTTCTTTGTAGAGGGGTGATCTTCTTGGCACCTGCGGGAGCGGCCTTCTTTTGAGGAGGGAGAGGCAATTTGTATCATCGGGGTCACCGATTCCCCCTCACTGTGACGCTCTTTTAGCGTAGGCTCTCTTCGTGCGCGCAGAGAGGTTTGATCGAAACATCCTCTTGTTTACATGGAACGCCTTTCCATGTCGAAGAGGGACTTCCTTTACTTCCATCATTCGGCCAATCACCAGGCCGTATCCCGTGGAACCTCCAAATGTACCATCCTCCTTGAAGGATTTATTCCCAACATTCTCGCGAGTCCGCTTTGTATACAAACTCAGCCAGTTCACTTTCTTCTCTTCAATGATCGCAGCCATCACGTTCAACTTTGCTTTGGACAATGGTCAAATCTTCCAAATTTGATGTCTATGCATTTGGCAACGATGTCCAAGAATTTGTGGTAGTCCTCATTCAAGACCTCTTTCTTATTAGTCAGATAGACTACTTTCGCAAAGACATTCGGACTTGGCTACTTCCTTCCAAGCGGCGGCCAGGTCGACATCGCTTCATAAATTTCGGTACTCCTTCCACCAGTAACAAGCAGTTGTTCGCAGATCTTGGCGTAATGGTGAACTCCTTTCCATGAACAGAGGACTTGATGCCCTCATCGTGAACCTCGGCGTTCACGTAGAAGAATGCAACCTCTTCTACGTAGGTCATTGGGAACTCCATCGTCAAAAATGGTCTTAATCCGATTTTTCGGTTTTTCAAAGAATCTTCTTCACGATGGTGTCGTTGGACCCTTGTTTAACCATACCATCAAGTCCATGATGAGACTCGGTGTGGATTTGCTTTCCTAGCTTGACAAAATCATGAGTAGATTCCATTTCGAGATGTTTTACCGAGCGAAACTTTAAAAACTGAGTTGAAGATTGATAGGGTTTTGAGAGAAAATTCTGCTTTTGCTTTCGAGAGAGAGAGATGAACAGTTTTGGGTAAAGTGAGTGAGAAACGGACGAAATGGTTTAAGTATGGTTTATGAAAGGACGTGCGGGTGGTTTTTTGAAATTTTATCAAGATCAACGTCTTAGATCTTGCACGCCGATTAGCATTTAAGTTCTCGCATTTAATGCGGCAGCATTTATATCCAATCATAAGCTTGGTGTGCAGCTTTTGATTTGTGACACGTCATAATTATCCGACATCATTCTTAAAAACATTCCCGCTTAGTAAAAACGACCGCGTTTTTGTCACTTTGCTCATAAATGACTCAGCTTACTCCTTAGCTGATTCAATCCTTCTTTTCTCTATTCACCTTGTGACTCAGCTGTCAGCTAACTCGGTACAACTGACTTTCCGATACGGCTAATTCACTTAGCTGAATTACGAATTCAGCTCTTTTTCCTCTTTTCATGTTTCATCTCTTTTCTTTGAGTCTTCTGAGTGTCAACTCAGCTCAATTAACCCTAATTCATGCTTGAGTTCTTCAAATCTTGACTCACATAATGGTTTTGTGAAAATGTCGCCCAACCTGTTTATCGGTTGAAATATATTCCAAGGTGATGTCCTTCTTTTCAACATGATCTCTTATGAAGTGATATCTGACATCAATGTGCTTTGCTCTTGAATGCAACACGGGATTTTGAGTGATTGCAATTGCACTTGTGTTATCACACATAATTGGAATTTCTTTTTCCTCAACCTCATAGTCTCTCAGTTGATGTCTCATCCATAAGACTTGGGCACAACAGCTGCCCGCAACTATGTATTCTGCTTCAGCTGTGGAGGTGGCTATTGAATTTTGCTTCTTGCTAAACCAGGAAATTAGCCTATTTCCAAGCATTTGACATGTGTCTGAGGTGCTCCTCCCGTCAACCCTACATCCAGCATAGTCAGAGTCTGAATAACCAATTAGCTTGAATCCACCTTCCTTTGGATACCATAAGCCAACTTCTTGGCTTCCTTTCAAATATCTCAAAATTCTCTTGGTTGTAGTCATGTGGCTTTCTTTTGGAGCAGATTGAAATCTTGCACATACACCTACAAAGACAAAGGTGATGTACGCCCGCTTTCGCTTCTTTGTGAGATAGAGCAATGATCCAATAAGTGCTCTGTATCTTGTTTAATCTACAGGCTTGCCATCTGCATCCATGTCCATTTTGACTGTTGTATTCATTGGTATTTTTACAGAAGACTTCTCTTCCATACCGAATTTCTTCATTAAATCTCTGGTGTATTTTGTCTGACTTATGAAGGTTCCATCCTTCCGCTGTTTCACTTGAAGTCCAAGGAAGAATGTCCCATCATGCTCATTTCGAATTTGCTTTGCATGAGATTTGAAAATTTATCACACAGCTCTTTGTTTATGGATCCAAAGATGATGTCATCCACATATATTTGAACAAGCAGTATACTCTTCCTATTTTGAATTTTGAAGAGTGTTCTGTCCACTTTGCCTTTTGTGAATCCGTTCTCAGTCAAGAATTGTGACAATGTATCATACCATGCTCTGGGTGCCTGTTTCGATCCATATAGACTTGAGTTTGTATGCTTTATCTCCAAGAGTCTTCTGCTCAAATCCTGGAGGTTGTTCAACATACACTTTTTCTTCCAATAAACCATTAAGAAATGCACTCTTTACATCCATTTGATATACAATAAAGTTCTTGTGAGCTGCATAGGCAAGAAACATCCTTATGGCTTCCAATCTTGCCACATGAGCAAATGTTTCATCAAAATCTATCCCTTCTTCTTGGCAATATCCTTTGGCTACCAATCTTGCTTTATTTCTTACCACAGAACCTTCCTCATTCATCTTGTTTCTGAACACCCATTTAGTGCCAATAACATTTTGATGGGTAGGTCTTTGAACCAATTCCCACACTTTATTTCTTTCAAAGCGATTGACTCTTCTTGCATTGCTCGAATCCAATGTGTGTCATCCAATGCTTGAGACACATCTTTTTGTTCTATTTGTGAGATGAAGCATGTGAACATTGCTTCTTGTTGAGTTCTGGATCTAGTTTTGACACCTTCTCTAACATCTCCAATGACTAGTTCTCGGTGGATGGTCTCTCACCCATCTTACATCAAAGGTTGGAGTAAGTTAGTGGATTGATCGTCTTGCGATTTGTGTTATTTTGATCACTCTGTCATCATCACTTAGCCGCAAATTTTCCATTGTTTTTGAGACTCGGCTATCTCATCTTCTTCCTCGGGTTTATAATTCCGACTTCGGCTTCAACATAGGGACTCTTTCGCATGGTTGGTTGATTCACTTATCGGTGACTCTTCAATGTCTTCTCCATTTACATTGGGCTCATCGAACACCACATGGATGGATTCTTTCGTAACCATAGTCCTCTTGTTGAGTATTCTCAGAGGCTTTACTTTCATTTGAGTATCCCAGGAAGATACCTTCATCGACTTTAGCATCGAAAGCCTTTAAATTATCTTTGCCATTGTTATGGATGAAGCATTTGCATCCAAATATTCTAAAATATATAACATTTGGCTTTCTCCTTGTCCAAATCTCATAGGAGTCTTTGTCATTTTGTCGTTTTATCATGCATCTATTTGAGTATAGCATCTTTGTGTTTATTGCTTGACCCAAAACCTTTTAGGTAGCCCCGCTTCACTAACGTGGTCCTTGTTGCTTCTTTAAGAGTTTCATTTCCTTCTTTCTCGCAACTCCATTTTGTTGTGGAGTCCTTTCGCAGAGATAATTCATGACCAATACCATTTTCAATACAAGATCTTGAGTGATTATACCATTGACAAACTCGGTTCGATTCTCACGATCTTATTTTGATAATGGTTTGACTCTTCTCATTTTGGATTCTTTTCATCAATTTGTGGTAGTTTTGCAGAGTTTCTTTCTTCTTACACATGAATATTGTCCATGTATATCTTGAGTAGTCATCTACTACCACCAAGGTGTATTTCTTCCCACTTATGCTAGCTGGTTCAACTGGACCAAATAGATCCATATGTAGCAGGTGCAATATTCTAGTTGAAGATGGACTTGTCTTTTCTTTGAATGATGATTTGATTTGCTTTCCCATCTGGCATGCATCACATACACTTTCATTCTTATACACTGAGTCTGGAAGTCCTTCTACAAGATTGCTCCTTGCAAGTTTGTTAATTGTTTTGAAATTCAGGTGACTCGGCTTCTTGTGCCACAACCAACTAGATTCGGCTATGCTCTTTGCTAGCACACAAGTGTTTGGTGTTGCAGTTGACCAATCTACCACATACATGTTCTTTTGTCTGCATCCTTGCAGCACAACTTCATTGGATTCAGTGTCCTTGATTTGGCATATACCCATGTTGAATCCAACATTATAACCCTTGTCACAAAGTTGGTTGATGCTTAGCAAATTGAAGTTGAGTCCTTCAACATATGCAACATCTGTGATTTCTAATCCATTTTTCTTGATGGATCCAGTGCCCCTTATTTCTCCTGGAGATTCATTTCCTCCAAATATGACTTTTGCACCTCTGACTTCCTTGAATTTTGACAGATTTTTCTTGTTTCTGTCATATGTCCGGAGCGACCACTATCCATGTACCAGGTTCCTTGGCACTCAGCTGTTCCTTGAACCTGCAATCAAGGAAATTAGATTTTAGGTACCCATACTTGCCTGGGTCCTGAGGGGTTAGTATTATAAGATGATCCAACCAGCCTATAGCCAAATGATTTGACTCTAAGAGGTTGCCATCTATCAGTGCCATAATCATAATTAACTTTAGCAAATTGCTTGGGGGTTATAGGTTCATACAAGCTGTCTCTTTTGTCTGTATGCTGTGAATGTGTTTTTGCAATTGCAGTATTTGGGTAATTGTGATATCTCTGAGTGTAGTGCCTAGGTGCATAAGTGTGCTGATGATAGCTCTTATGCCTTTGGAATGGCCTTTGTTGAGTTCACATTATTCCATAGATCTTTGCTGATAGTTCACATTATTCCAATCAGCTTGGCTTGGGTAGTTTCTACCATTCCCATCATATATATTTCTTTTATAGAATTTCTGGGACTTTTGGTAGCTCTGTTTCTTCTTTCTGAGTATTTCCTATTTGGAGTTTTTGAGGAACTCATTTGGATTTCTTCTCAGCTGTCCTTTCAGCACACTCAACTGGCAACTTTCCTTTTCCTTTATAACCAAGGCCAGTTTGCTTGTGATTGTGCTTTGGAATAAATGTGTGTGCACCATTTGGAGTTTTGGATTTTTGAGATACTTCATTACTTGAAGATCCTTTTTCCAAAATTACTTTTGGAGCTTGACATAGAACAGAGGAATTAAATCCTAAGCCTGTCTTGTCTCCACATTCTCTTTGACTCATAATAAGGTCATCCAAGGATTTAGATGCCTTAGTGAATGAGGCAATCACATTTTTGAGGTCATTCTCCCTCTTTTCTATAGCACTATTTCTCTTATTAACTTAGCATTTTCGGCCTTTAGACTTCTATTCTCATCGCCTATTTGACTTAGAGTACTCGGCTCCTTAGTTTGAGATTTTTGGCTCTTGAGTAATTTGTTTTCCTCATTTAGTAATGTGTGTGAGGATTTAATGTGTTCAAAGTCTTTCATCATTTTGCCTAATGAATCATAAAGATCGAGTGGGTGATGAAGTGTGTGTGTCACGATCACTATCACTAGAATGACGAGTGTGATGAGTTAGAGTGTACCTCATCTTCTTGGTCGGAGTTGGTCTTGTTCCTTGGCCATTAAACGGATCAATGCTTCTTCTTCAGAGTCACTTGAGTAGTTAGCTTCACTACTCTCTCGAATCGGCCTATGTCTTTTGACTTGGTTTGTCTCGTGATCTCTGCTGACCAACATTGCCTTTTTCTTTTCTTGTCTTCTTTCTCTCAAGACCTTTCTTTCCTCTTCATTCATGTATTTGTTGACTACAGGATATGGGCAATCAATGGCATAGTGACCTGGTTGTCTGCGGTTCGGCATAGATTTTCAACCTTTTGATCACTCTTTCCATTCTTGGATTGTCGGCCCTTTGATATTCAACTTTTTATGCTCTGCTCTCTTGGTTGGTCTATCTTCCCTTGACTTGGAGGAGCCGAGTGTCTTCGGAGGATTCACCCTTGCCTCTCTTGTAGTTCTTATTGAAGAACTTGTTAAACCTTTTAACCATCGGGGCTATTTCCTCTTGGTCTATGACTTCTTTGACCTCGGCTCTCTTGCCATCCTTAACAATTAGAAGCAGATGTTTTGGGCTGTTGTCTCCTCTTGGTCTTTTCTCCTCACTCAAATTCGTAGGCCTTGAGATCCGAGAATAGCTCATGGTTGGATGTCTTGGATAGGTCCATGGAATGCCTCGGTGCCATGACCTTCATTTCCCATTCATTTGGGAGACTTCTTAGAATCTTCATACACATTTCTTCGTGTATATTCTTTTCCAAGTGCGAGATAGCTCATTGGTAATTTACGTAAACCGAGCATCCAACTGATCCAAGGTCTCTCCTGCAAGCATTTTAAAATTCTCAAATTTTTGTACAAAGACAGATAGTTTATTTTCCTTGATTTGCTCGAGCCTTCACAAATCAAGGTTAGCTTGTCTCAGATTTCTTTAGCCGTTTTGCATGATTTGACTTTATTGAACATGGCTTTGTCCAAAGTTTTGTAAAGAATGTCCTTGGCCACATTGTCCAAGTTATATCTTTTCTTGTCATCATTTGTCCATTCAGCTCTCGGTTTTTCAACCATAGTGAGTCCGGGAGCAACATCCTTTTCACCTTCACCAGTGCGGCTCTCCTTCTTTGTGTTCACTTTTAAAATTTGCAGTGGCCCATCTTCTATCACTATCCATATTTCATCGTGTAATGCTGATAGATGAGCCTGCATACGAATTTTCCAATCATCAAATTCCCCAATAGTGAACATAAGGATGCGTGTCAAATTTGCTTCCATGATAATAAATTTGCTGATTAAAAGAATTGTCTCTAGGTTTTCTTCTTTTGTTCCTCTTCCGCTATTTTCGGGCAATCGGCTATGTAGTGCCCGGATTTTTCGCATTTGAAACAAGAATTGTCTCTAGGTTTTCTTGTTTTATTTTTATTTACAAATTTTGCAAATTTTCTAACAAGAGCCGCCGTTTCTTCATCATCCTCATCACTAGCATAATAAACATTATTAGAAGAAGATGCTAAGCCTTTAATAATATTTTGCGTACCCGGTTTAGAGGTGGATGGTTGAGAATTTTTCCTCTCCTTGAGATATACTTCATAAATAAGGAGGTTCCCAATGAGCTCATCAAACTTGAGTGTCTCAAGATTTTGAGCTTCCATTATTGCCGTCACCTTTTTGGACCATGAGCCGGGAAGGGCATTTAAGACTTTGGTCACCTTTGTAGGTCCCAAAGGGTGTGAGTGTAATGTTTAGAAGAGGGGGTTGAATAAACCTTACCAACTTTTCAAATTTAGTCCTTTTAAATATTCAGAGTTAATCTTTTGCATGACTAAGTCTTGATGGGATGACTAAGTTAGTTAATCGGAGTTAGTCACTCACGGACTTCGACGTTTGTTGATAGAATAACTCATTGTTTTGACTAAAGACTTAACTTGACTATGATATGTTTTTATTGGAAGACTTAACACCCTTGATTTTGGTTTAAGTTTGTTTCAATACTTGGTTTTAGCACTTTGTTGATTATCAATTGGATAGCAAATTTATCAGCAGATATAAATGTAATACGTAGAAATTAAAGTGCTGAAATGTAAATGACACAATAAGTTTTTATAGAGGTTCGAAGATGGGGTAATTCTTCTACTCCTCTCTTCTCCAACTCCTGGAGGAATCCACTAAGTATTGATCAATATACAGAGCGGTTAATCAGTCCAGATACAAGTCTTGATCACACAGCTGACTTGATCCTTTGGGACTCGGTCTGGAGATGCCTTGGTCACACTGGCGGCTTCTCATACGACTCGGCTTCTTCTTCACAGGGTAATTTGCGCTTTGCTACTACAGCCCACTTGCTCAAGTTCCTTGGATTTGATCACGAAGCCCTCCAAATAACTTAAGCCTGGTTCGACCTTGAACCTTCCTACAATCCTTCGTGGAATGTAGACCCCTTGATTCTTCAAATATTTCCTCTTCAACTAATTGAAGTCGTCTTTCCTTCACAGGTGAGTGTAGGATTGATTTCCTTCGTAATGTAGGCTTGGGGATTGAGCGTTTAATAACTTGAGAATATTTCAGGTTACAAATGTTTCTTTCTTGCTTGTATTCAATTCTCTGATGGTCAAGGTAACCTTTTCTCAAATAAACTCCTCAGCCTTTTATAGTGGTCTTTCAAAAAATCTGCGTTGAAGAGATAGGCTTATTTTTTGAAAGTCACTTGTGGTCGTTGGCTTGTCTTGTTGCAGTTCTTGGAATTGACATTTCCTCGTATAAATGATCCTTGACTTTTGAGAGATCTCGACACAGTGCGGATGCTTCCCATTGGTTTATTCCTTTTGCACGCTTCTGGGGGTATGCACTTTAAGAAAGGTAGTGTGGAAGTATTACTTGTTTAAGTAATTCTCTTGATTTTTGTGCAACGGATCTCTTCGATTATCTCGACTTGACTTCATTTCCTTGCCTTCCCAGGTGACTTGAGTCACTTCCAATAATGGATGACTCTTTGTCACTTCAACTTGAGACTTGGCTATCTTGAGTTGACTTGATCGATACTTCACTCAATTGCATCTGTTTGCACCTTGATCGAGTTCCTATCTTCTCTTCTTTGCCATACTCAATTTTGCCTCACAAATGAGTCTTCCTTCTAGTCTCCAGTTGTCTTCTTGTATGTTCAGGCATAGCTGACTTAACTCAGCTCGACCAGCCCTATCTATTACAATGCATTTTTACAACAAAAATGGGGTGCCAACTTCCTATTCTAAGTTTTACATGGCATTCATAGAAATCTACAAAATAATTTCCCAACAACCTTATCTTCTGGAGGAGATGACCTTTCCAAGACCCACAAGAGGATTGACAATGTTGTCAAGCCTTTCCACCATTTTTGATATGCTTTCACCATCATGCATATTGAAATTTTCAAAGTCTTTCACAAGCATTGTTTTTCTTGCTTGCTTCACTTTCTTTGTGCCCTCATAAATGGTTTCTAATGTTTCCCAAACTTCATGTGCCGATCGTATGCCTCTTATGCGATTATATTCGGTGTGAAGAGAACAATGTAAAATGTTTAAGGCCTTACCGTTTAGAGAGAAAACCTTCTTGTCATTTTCATCGTATTCCTTGAACGGCTTGGGGGTCGTGGTACCATCCTCCAATTTTGTTGTTGGTTGAGCAACACCTTCAATGACCACATTCTAAATATCAAATCTGCACCCTTGTAGAAAGCACTCCATGCGGTCTTTCCAAAATGCGTAGTTGTTGGCGTCGAATAGTGGTGGCTTGTTGGTGGAGGCGCCGGTGGTGAGATAAGCTTCATTCGTAGCCATGGATCTTTCCTCTTTACTCGGAATGAGCTAGCCAAAGAGTTTGGCTCTGATACCACTTGTTAGTCCAAGTGGCTACGATAATCTAGAGGGGGGTGAATAGATTATGCCGATTTTTCGCAAATCGCCCTCTTTTTCGAATGAACAAATAAATGACAAGAATGTAAGTGCGGAAATTAAACAACACTCATCGATTTAAAGAGGTTCAACCCACCTAGGGCCTAATCCTCTACCACCCCAGTATCTCCGGGATGGATTTCAAAAAAGAAAAAAAGATTTTATTAATTTCCAAAATTAATACAACACCTTGAGGATTACCACAATCCTCTTACAACACCTTCAAGAAGATTACCACAATCTTCCTTCACCACCTTTGAAGAGTACCACACTCTCCAAACACCTATCACCTAGATCACCCAAGTGTATTCTTACCACAAGAATACTCACAAGGATGTCTTGTGTTGAATGATGGACAAGATTCAAGATTACAACTCTATGAAATCAATACAAAGATTGAGTGCAAGTGTAATCAAGAATCAAAAAGCCTAGACCTCAAAGATGTGCAAGTGAAAGTACTTAGGCTATTACAACAAGAATGTAAAAATGAAAGCTTGAACAATTTGCAGATTTCTTGTTGTGTATTTTGCTTGTATGTGTTGTATCTTGTGTCTTCAATTCATCCTCTATTTATAGGAGAGTCTTCACCAACATAGGCTCCCAACATAGGCTCCTTCTTCTTCACTTTTGTCTACAAAAAGAGGATCACAAGATGTAGAAATATTGTACAAAAATGAAAAGTAAATCTTGCTGATAAGGATTGCAACGGTTGGAATTTTTGCTGTCAAAAATAACATAGGGCGACCGGTTGCCCTGTAATAAGATTTCGAACATTTTGAAAAAATAGTGCGATCCAGGTATGAGTCGAATGGGGGGTCGACCGGTCGACAGGGGGGTGCGACCGGTCGGCCCCCTGCTGGACCGGTCCCCCTCTTCATTTTTTTGACCCAGTGAGTTCTGTTTCAATTTTGAGTTCTTCAGGTACCGGTCGACGTATTGGGCGACCGGTCGACCTCCAATTTTAAATGTTGTCCGATTTTTATCAAAAATAAACTTCAAGAAATACTCCAAAAAATTAGTAAAAATATTTTAAATCACTTGGGAGTATTTGGACAACATTTATAAACATTGTTTTGGTACAAAAACCAATTTAAACAAAACCATCAAAAATGTTGTCCATTTTTATCGAAAAATAAATTCTTAGAAATACTCCAAAAAATAGCTAAAAATATTTTAAATCATTTAGGAGTATTTGGACAACATTTATTAACAATGTTTTGGTATAAAAACTCATTTAAACATAATCATCAAAATCTTGATAATAACATTTATCTAACAATATTTAGTTTTTTATACTGCATAAATACCTTCTAGATAATGTATAGTTAGTTGATGTTTGATGCATAGTTTCAACTGTGCAACATCTTATAGTAGTTTATACAGTCTTCCCAAAGTATTTTTGCACCATCTCCAATGCGGAAATTTATAAGCATACGAACATCATCTTCTTCGTTGCAATTTTTACAGTTTTAAAATTTGAATTTTACAAAACCTGGTTCGAGTTCTCCATCGAAACTCAATCCTTCATTGTTGGCTATTGCAAAATCTTTTATAATTGTTGACATTTCATCCCATGGATTTGATGTCATATTCTCACACCAATTTTTCTGTTTTTTTGATGTTTGCAGATCTGGCAATGGAGGAAAAAGCAAAATCTGCTTGAGAGAGATAAATAGAGAGAGAGAGAGAGAGATCACGTGAGATTGAGAGAGAGAAAGAGATTTGATTCTAATCTCCTTCCATTTTTGTAACTACTTTATTATGTTATTTTATCCTATTACCCTTATGTTGATTAAATTAATGTTTTAATATAATTTTTACCCATTAAATCACGCTCATTGATTAATAGTGGGGGATGGTTGAGATTAAATTATTGTGTCTCACCTAGAACCATGGTCTCATATGATCCTCCCCCTATATGGTTCAAATGGGACACCTGTGCTCCAATGAGATGATGGAGACTAATCCAAATCATCGAAAATTTTCGTTCGATGGTCTAGATTTAATAATTGAAAATTATATTAATAATCTAACCTAATAATTAATGGGGGTAAAATAGACAATATAATGGCTATAAAAAAACTGTCACATACGGTTCCTAAAAAATAGGAATTGATCACTCAACTAATTCAACAAATATCATGTAAAAAGATATTATACTAAACAAATCAGTCAAATAACTTTTGCAGAAATCTCCATCAACGTTGAAAATCTCCATTAACCTTCAAACCAACTTAAAAAAATGTAAACTCAAAATAATCGCAGACAGATGAACCCCAATTATCCAAGCTATTCTACAATAGGAAGCAACGCGATAGATGGTGAAATTGATGAATTCCTTCAACAATTTGACGAACAAATCAAAATAACTTGCATAAAATCTCCATCAACGTGAAGTATATTAAACCTTCAAACCGACCTTGAAAAAATAGAAACACAAACCCAATCACAGACACCGTCTTTTAAAATCCACACATAACTTTATATACACCAATTATGGTCTATGTATGCAATCTTCATAATACAAATATACATACAAAATCAAACAATTCAAAAAATCTTTGAAGGTAGAACAAAAACAAAATTTGGGAACTAAGTAAAATAAAATAAAAAATGCAGTAAATGATGACCATCTATACAATTTAATTATACTAGGAATACAAAGAAATTTGTGTTAGGATAACTCTTTGAATTCACATACTATCTTCTAAAAATCTACGCGCAATTATATGTACACAAATTATTATCTACATATGTCGTCTTCTTATTATAAATATACATAATAATTGTATAAAACAAAACTGGAAACCAAGTAAAACGAAACAAAAAATGCAGTAAACGAAAACAATCTATACACTTTAATTACACTAAGAAAATACAGTAAAATTGCGCTAGAATAACTCCTAGAATTCAGATATCAACAGTCCAGTCGAGTATATTTTGTGGGTAACTTTGCTGAAGTAAGCCAACCTAGTTGTCCCTCAAGGACTTAACTGATTTGAGTTAACTCTGAAAACCATTTAAAAGGACTAAATTGAAAATTTGGTAAGATTTGTTCAACCCCCTCCCCTTCTAAACCTTACATCTCACTCCTTGGGACCTATTACTTAAATCCACACACAACTAGAAATATACACAAATTATGATCTATGTATGCAATATTCATTTTATAATTATATAAAAAAAACTCAAACCACACACATAACAAAAACAGAAGACTATATAACATAAAACCAAAAATACAGTATGTGAAACAATCTATACACTTAAATTGGCTAAATAATGCAGTGGAATTATGTTAGACTAAAACTTTGAATCCAGACACCATCTTCTAAAATCCACACATAACTCTATATACATCAATTATGGTCTAGGTATGCAATCTTCATAACATAAATATACATACAAAATCGTCCAACTCTTGTCCCACACAGTGCAAAAATCAGAACATGAAAAGAAGTGTATTTTGAATGGAAATAACTCCCCTACAATCGCGGGAACCGAAAATATGGTAAACCATAACTTATTGTCACACTCATATGTAATGACAACTTTTTTCTTAATTAATTATCCAAAAATTTAAAAATTTACATCTTTGACCCCACTAAAAAATCTGCATTAATTACTTGCCTAAAATAAAAAAAAGATGGATTATCCAAAAAATCAATCCAGTGATCATAATAAATCCCCATTGTCTCATATAAGGATGTGTGTCCTATTTGAACCAAATCCTATATATATATATATATATATATATATATATATATATACACATACATTACGGTATAGGATCATATATGGCAATGGTCTTACCATGTGGCAGTGCGAACAAATCTAAGCCACTATCTTGTTTAATCCTAAGGTCCTTGTTTTTTCGAATTTTTTTTATATTCAATTCAGTCCATTTAAGGGCATGATGGGCATTTTATACACAAAATGTTCATTGTTTTTGGTAACCCCCCCCCCCATAATCCCCCTTTTTTGGGATTTCATTCAATCCGGTTTCCCCTTAATTGCAATCTTAGTTTTCACAAAAAATCAAAACCCTTCTTTTCCTCTCTTTCTTCTTCACTTTTCCAACCCACTTCTCTTCTTTTTCCTCCCCGGTTTTTCGTCACTGCCGAGAAGGGAGAAGAAGTCTGTCTCAGTTTTCGAAGATTAACAGGTTTCAGTCCAACATCAAAGTACCGAACGACCTCGATAGTATTGGTAAAGATCATATTCTTGTCCCAATTTTTTCAATTTTTTTAGTGTACTTTTTTCTAGTAATGGTTTATCCCTCATTTTTTCTTCATTTTTCCTCGAAATCATGATAATGTTTTTCTGGGTTTTGGGTGTTGGTTGCAGTAAGCAGAGCACGTATTTTTTTTATTTATTTATTTTGAAGTTCATATGGCTTTGTTCATCAATTTTACATAATCTCTCTTTTTTTTGCCTTATGGAAAAAAAATTTGTGCGAAATGTGGCAGATTTTGGGAGAGATATTTTTGTATTAAATTAGGTAAAAACGATGTATATTTAGGTAATGGATTGTGCAATTTTTATGTTATTGAAATTGGGTTTTCGTCCTTTCTGGGGGAAATCATCCCTTTTTTTATTCGGTGTAAATTTACGTAAGTATGATATATCTTTTAGTACTTTTGGTATAACTCTTCCACTAAATTAGATCTTTATTTTTTTTTATTTGGTGAACCCCCCTGTTATTTTGGTGTAAATTACCACTGCAATGATATATGTTTTTCTATATTTCGTATATAAATAAATAGGTTTTGGTGTTTTTGTATGATTACTACACCCAAAAAAAAGGCAATGTATATATGTGTTGGTGTACATTTAGTATTGTTATAATGTCATGAATATGTGTTTTGATGCATTGTTTAAGTGTGGTAATTTGTATATAATGCACTTACAAATGATGTTTAAATAGTATTAGTTTTGTATACAGTTAGAGTACATTCAGTGCACAATTAGTTTAGATGATGTATTCTCTTTGCTACATTGTAGAGTTAGGGCATCTCCAATGCAAGGTTTATATTGAGGTTTATAAGGAGAAAATCTGGTTTATTTGAACCAGATCCCATTGTGGGTAAAGGATTGTTGATGACATGTCATAAACTGGTTCATATTTACAAACCAGTTATGAACCAAAAGCTGAAGAAATATATCAAAATCGCGGGACCACGAGTGGGAACACGCATAGGCTATTTGCATCGCGCTTTGGTACAACGCGCGCGTGAGGGGTGAGGAGACATGGCCTGCAATTGCACCAGGCCTCTAATGGGCCCTTAAAATGATTTTTTTAATTATTTCCACCATTGCATTTAATTTTAAAATATGCAATGTTGTTTCACCTTTTCCAATTCTTTCATTTTAACGTTTAATTTTTTTTGTTCCAAATTGAAATTAAATGACGAGTGGGTTGTTGCATATAAAAAATGTAAAGAGTTAAATATTTTGCTTATTCTTTTTAAATTTATGAATTTTTAATAATATTTTATGAAGTTATATGAAAATATAAATTACAACAAATTTAATTTTGATGTTTATTAATGAACATTAAATAAAACATAATAATTAATAATTAAAAAAACATATATTTTTATAAGGATATTAAATGAATATATATAAAATAAATAAAAATATAATTAATACTTTGGAAGATGGTGGGGTCCATAAAAAAGTGGTGGTAGAGGTTTATGGATTGTGGAGAAAGGTTTATAAAATGTGTGAGGTTTTTAATTTTGATGTGGCAGTGATGTGTCACATAAAAAACCGTGCATAAGGTTTTAATTTGGTTTAGCACTATGGATGCCCTTAGTATAGTTCATGCACACAGTGTAATGTTTCACGGATGTTTCTCAATTCCAGGTTTAATGGCACGAGGAAACAGGAAGAGACCTGCATTTGCAGGACCGAGCGAGGGTGCGAGTGATGTTAATTAGAGGGCAAAACCGTAAAATCTGTTTTGAAAGCTTCGATGCCCAAACTGAGGACAAGATCCGTGCCCAATGTTCTATCGGGCGCATTGGTTCGTCTCAATAATTTTCAGATTAGAGCTGTAATTGAAATGGGCTTCGGGAGTTTGTTGGGTATAAACATTAAAGAATTACCGAGGAGGTTAATCTATTGGTTGGTAGAAAATTTCAACTCTCTCGGATGTGAGTTGACGACTGAGGATGTTATATTGCCACGCAATTTTGAGCATGACTTGATCCAAGAGAAAGGCAGGGTGTTTGGATTGGCTAAAAAATTTGTTAGTAACAAGTAGTTGGTTATCAATAAGGGGTTCGTTTTGTTAGACGGAGTGTCTAAGTATATTTTTATTATTATATTAGACTAGAATATGTTTTTCCAGTGCAAAACTGTCAACATTTTGGTTACTTGTTTCAGAACGATCTTAAGCAAATATGTTCTCTATTTTTTGATTGGTGAGCTTTTTTTTATGCCATATGATTAGTGGATAAACAGTAGACAATTAACAGCATTGCGGTACATGTTTATTAATTTTTTGGTATACACATGTTTATAATGTAGTTTTTGTTATTACGTTGAAGGTGTTAACGAATCATGTGTATGCATAATTTATAAGCATTTTGTGTTGTAGTACTATAATTATTCTTAGCTTTGGAAGTCAATGTAATCCTTTGAAAATTTAAAACTCAATTTATATTAAAATGTACAATTAAGGTTGAGTTGGTATACATTTAGCAGTATCTTGGCAGACGTATATTTTTTGAAAATGAGAACGGTATTAAGATACCAAAGTACAAAAGGTAGTACAAATTGGCGCATATTTTTGAATAGTGATATATGGGCTAGCCGGAATGGCTGAAAGGGCGTAAGCTTTCCAATGGGATCTTTCCTAAAAGCGTTTGAAAATCAACTTCCAAATAGCCTGGACCAATGGTAGACCATGAGAAAAAGAAACTGACAGCACCTCAAGTGACAAAGAGTTACTTCGCTCACTAGAAAGACTTCTTTTGCATGGTCCTCTTTCTATCTATCTTTTCGCTTTTTCTGTTAACCCGTTTATGTTGTGTATAATTAACAGTCAACAGACACGCAGATAGCAATTATACTCTCAAAGCATTTATTCTTCAGTTTTTTTATTGATTCTGTCATATGGGATTAAAAAAATGATGCACATTTAGAATCTAAATGGCATTCAAATAAAATATAAATGACATACAATTAACACAAGTCAAATATTTGATATCAGTTTTTGAAAGCACAAAATTGAAAATGCAGGAAAAAGGTTCTCCCACTCGTGATATTTTATCTTATTCTGCTTTAGGTATCCAATATTTGGTAGAGTCAGGTGATATTACAAGGTGCTCTCATATTTCGACGCGTTGGATACTTTCGTCACTAGCATCTGCAAAGTTTGTACACCAAATAAGTGAAACGTATACCCAAAATAATTTTCAAAATATACAATAGTTTCAATATTAGCATACAATATTCTAAATTAAACATCTATCACCAAATATTGGTCACATGTATACCAAAATAAGATTTTATGATATTGTAATGGAATTATTTGTACACCATAATTGTTTTGATTATAAAACACCGAAATATGCACATATATACACCAAAATATGCTTCTAATATACAATATTTTTCGATTTTTGTATACCACTCTAAATATCAATGTTTTGTCTCAAATAAACATCCAAACATGACATATTACATGCTAAATTAACACAAAAATATACATATCTATACACAAAAACTTACTTGGATAATCTGTGATTTTTTCGAAACAACATCAAACATACCAGGAAAAAATGCCCCTGAAACCCAGCTTTCATCAGGATTGTCTACCGGCATTTCACTTTGGTGTGATTCAGTGTACTCATCGCCCATGCCGAACACCTTTTTTGCTGTTTGAAAAATGGCGGATAGGATGTTTTCTATGAATTTATTGCAGATTTGTTTTCTGGCCTGCTGTTTTTCGTTAATGGAGAGTGAAGAAGAGAGAGAGATTACGTTATTTTTGGTCCCTAATTTAACGTTTTATGTTATGGAAAGATGGTAATCATTATATCCATTGATTCTAGGTAAATAATTATGGTATTTTTCTACTCAATTTTTGTAGTTACCAATATGCCCTTTTGACATATAAAATAAATGTAAAATGGTATTTTTTAGGCCTAATCTGAACCATTTATTGATTAGGATAGATGGATGGGATCTGTCCATATTGTCACATGGTAAGAGGTTGCCACATGAGATTCCATCCCTATACATTACAGTCAATTATGTCTTTTTTAGTACAAATCTTGAGAGGGGATAGTGATGGAATCGAACCCCATAGTCCTGGTTTGATCTTAAGAGTCTTTAACTATTAGACCACTATCTAATTTCTTATGATCAATTATGTTAAGAAAAGATCATGATAATAATATCACAATAATATGTATATATATATAAGCAAAAACTTATATAGGATCATCCTGCAGTCCTTTTTGTCGGGGGCGACAACCGTGCACGACCCATTTTATTTTTCTTATTTTTCTTTTTTTCCCACATGTATTTTTGTTTGTTCTCTCTCTCTCTCTCTCTCTATATATATATATATATATATATGTGTGTGTGTGTGTGTGTGTGTGTTAAGCTGATTTTATACCATTAATTTGGGCTTCATAGACTAGAGTTTTGTGTTATTTTTGAGTACTTTTGAGTCGGTTTTGTTATATTTTGTAGGTTATGTATTTATTTTCGTTGTATTGAGTCATTTGAGTGGCCAAAGTCATGTTGAGGGCCAATTATATTGAGTATAAAGTTATAGTAATTAGTTGTGTGTCAGAAGAAGCATGAACAATTAGACAACATGGGGATTGACTTCAAGAAACTTCCAAACGCGTCAAGAATTTTCAGCACTGACAGGGTTTAGTATTTTGGCCATAACTTTCTCTAAAAAAAATTGATATTGAGCTCATTCAAGTGGCTATGAACAGCTAAGAAACAGGGCTGCAATTCTTATGAAGAGTCTAAAAGCAAATTCGAAAGTCTGGATGGAGTCAAGAAGCACCATAAGCAAGTATTGCAGTTGCACTACCCCAAAATTGGGCAACGAGCTTTTGGTGTTGTGGTGCTATAGTGCCCGTTTCCTAGCGCTGCAGAGCCTCTGGGTGGACAAAACAAGAAAAACTTCATTTTCAGATCTTAGACCATGGGGTACTAGAAATAAACACCTTGGGGCGTGAAATGGGGGATATAGAACACCTGGGAAGAGAAAAAACACCAACAAGATGCAAGGAAAGAGTTGGGGAAGAAGATGGAAAACATCTATCATCTAGAAATAGATAAGATTCTTCCTTAATCTCTTGAATTCCTACTTTGTTTATTCTTGTCTATGATTTGAGATGGATCATCATTTTGTTATGGATCTTTATATTTTCATCATGAGTTAAATTTTATAATTCTAGAGGCTTGATGTAATCTTCTTTGATCTGGTATTTGATTTGTACATCTATTTTATTTCATGCAATTCATGGTTTATTGTGTTATTTGTATTAATTACATCTTGATTACTTGATCATTAATCTTTGATGCTTGATGTGTTAATCGAACATTCGAGAGAAGGGGTTTAATACCAGATCTAGAATAACACAACATAGGAAATTACATAATCGAGAGATTTATAAATCATTTGAATTTGTTGTAGAAATTCTACTATTCTATTTAGGATTATAATTCTTGAGATTTTCATAAATATATTGAAATCTTTTTTATAATTTGAAATCACTAGACACTCGAGAGAGATAGTTGATTAAATTGGAAATTTTGACTTATAAACCATTACTTGAAATAGATAGATTGTTTATCAAACATAAGTGATAACTTTGTGAAATCAATCTCTAGAATAATTTTCCCGTAGAATTAGATGTTTGTATTTTTAATCATTTATATTTAAGTATTGTTAGCTATAAATTAATAAATCCACCTATTATTGATCAGTCAAATATAGCATAGGTAGTTTATATTTGGTACTTACATACGAATTCTCTGTGGATACGACAACCCTACTCATTACACTATATTTAAACTTAACAAGCGTACACTTGCAGTAGATTAGGTGATCAATTTTTTCTCTCCTTACCACTCTCTCTCTCTCTTTCTCTGTTCTTGTTGCTGATTTCTCCAAATCCTCTATTTCTCTTGTCATTTCGCTGTAAGTCTTGCTCTCTTTTTTTCTCCTCTTTTTTTGTTAGCAAGTCATACATATCCTTGTGGTTTCTGTTGTGCGATTCTTCTCCCTTTTTTTCGAAATTTGTCAAAATTAGGGTTTCTAATGTGCGATTTTTTCTGTGAAATATTCGTTGCTTTGAGACTATTCATATCCAGGACTCTACTGGGAATGAGTTTGCTCATCATGTGCTGGAATTATTTATTGAAACGAGTGCTTTGCAGACAGAAAAAAATGGACTTTGTGTGGTGCATCTAGGAAATTGTATAACATGATACCTCTTTTTTCCTTGTTAGGGAAACAACCAATAGCTCGGAATTATTTTGGGACAGACATATTTGATATTTCATTTGATGTAATACCCTGATGGAAGTGTTATGTTTATTAAAACTTGTAGTGGTATATTTTTTGCTATACATTTCTTTGATGAACGGAGAAAAACATTAACCAGATAGTGTTAAATGGTAGTTCTGGATGTAATTGACGTCATAAAAAGTATTATTTTTTCCTTCAAAAGTATTATTTTTCTTCAAAAAATATCACATTTTCTTAATTGTCACTTAAAACATTTGACAATGCAAATAAAAGTATTACTTTTCTCCTTTAAGAATATTACTTTTTATTGAATAGGTATCACTAATATATGTGAGACGGATCATATAAGACTAATATTTAAAAAAGTACATGTTTTACTCTAAAAAGTACCACTTTTACTCAAACACTATATAAAAGTATTATTTTTGCTGTTAAAGTATAACTTTTTATTAAAACAATATCACTTTTACTCTAAAATATATGTTTATAAAGTAACAAAATTACATTAGTAGTTCCCCTAACATAGTATCACGTTAGACTCAAAAAAATATCATTTATTTAAAACAATAATCACTTTTACTATAAAAAGTGTATGTTTTCAAAGTAATAAAGTCACATTAGTAGTTCCCCTATCATAATGTCATTTTAGTAGTGGGCCTATACATCCTGCAAGTGGACCATTTCAATATTTCATGGTCCTAATAGATGCATCATGTAGATAGTAAGTTGGCCATGGTCACATGTATGCTTGTTATCTACTGAGGAAATATTGTATTTGCTCGATTATAAGCGCAAATTATAAAACTTTTAGCATATTTTCCTAATTATTTTATCAAGAATTTAAATATGGATAATACCGGAGAATTTACATCAAAAAGTTTTGACGAACATTGCGTAGCACTAGGAATTAATGTTGAACACCCAGTAGCACATGTTCATACTCAAAATGAATTGGCAGAATCCTTGATTAAATGAGTTCAAGTTAATGCTCGTCCTTTATTAATGAGATCAAAAGCACATGAATGCAGCATGAGGACATGCAGGATTGCATATATGCATTAGCTCTTATCGATTATGCCTATTTGTTTATCATATGCACTCCCTTATGCAATTAACTCTTGGTTTTGAGCCGAATATTCCGCAGCTACACACTTTTGGGTGTGCTGTTCAGGGGCCGATTTTACCTTCTCAGAGGAAAAAAATGGGTCATAATGTAGACTTATTATATACGTTGGATTTGATTCTTCATCAATTATTCATTCTTCATCAATTATTCAGTATTTGGAACCAATGACGGATATTTATTTACCGCTAGATTTGCAAATTGCCATTTTGATGAAATAACATTTTCATCATTGGAAAAGGATAAAGCTGTTTCAGAAAATGATCAAAGTAAACAAGTTGGGAATATATCCTGGAATGAACAAAGTTTATCCTATTTAGACCCACGTACTTCCAAATGTGATTGTAAGGTAAGTAAAATTATTCATTTACGTAACATTGCTAATAGATTTCCTAATGCATTTAATGATGCTAGCAAAGTTACGAAGTCTCATATTTAAACTGCAAATGCTCCAGCCGCGATTAAGATGAATATAAAAAAATGAATGATGATGTGGAGACTTATTGGCTCAAAGAATACTGTTCCTCGAAAAATAAAAGGAAGAATTGATACTAATAAGCATGCTCCTTATAAATTGTAGAGCCTAATATCTCAGAAAATGTACAAAATTCTGGTAGCAATGAGAATCCCATAAGCTATTGTAATGAGATTTGAGATCGAAATGAAATAATTATTAATGATAATTTTGCATTTTCGGTTGCTCAAGAAATTATGAATGATGATTATGATTGTAAACCACATTCTATAATAGAATGTCGTCAGATGACTGATTGGCCTATGTGGGAGGAAACAATAAAACATGAGTTAACTTCCCTAGCAAAAAGAAATGTATTTGGGCAAATTGCTCGAACTCCAAACAATATAAAGCCCACTGGATACAAGTAGGTATTTGTTCAAAAGAGAAAAGATTAATGTCCAGAGCGGGGAAATGAGAAGAAGAGGAAGCAACTATCGTTGGTTTGCAGAAAAACTTTGAAATCTAGAGGCCTTGTTCATTTATATTTCCAAGGGCCCATTTCCAGTTTTCAACTATTCATAAAAATAGAATCATGTTTGTGTTAGTCCAGTGGCTACGAAAATCTAGAGGGGGATGGATAGATTTTCCCGATTTTTTGATTTGTGCCTCTTTTTCGAATGTGAAGATGATGAAGAAATAAAAGTCCGAAATATAAACACAAAGTTGATTTATAAAGGATCAACCCACCTAGGGCCTAATCCTCTACCACCGTTATGTCCCAATGGATTTTGAAAAGGAAAATTTTTATTGATACCAAACAAATGCAACCTTTCCTTGAAGAGTATCACACTCTTCTTACAACACCACCTATGAAGATTACCACAATCTTCTTCAACAATGAAGAGCACCAAACTCTTCAACACCTAAAATCAACCAAGTGTGTTCTTACCACAAAAACACTAACAATGATTTCTTGTTTTTGATGATTTGAGAATTACAATCAAGGTTACACTTTGTTTGAAAATATTACAACTCAAAAGTGCAAGTGTAATCAAGAAGGAAGACTAATACTCAAGATGTGTAAATGTAAAGTTTAGACTAAATACAACAAGAATATAGACAAGTAAGAATAAGAAGTTTGCTGGATTTTCTTGTTGTTTTGAATGCTTGTGTTGTGTATTTGATCCTTCAAATCCTTCATCTATTTATCGGAAAGTATTCAAGATTGAATCTCCAACATAGGCTCCTCCATCTTCACTTTTGTCTACAAAAGAATGATCAAAAGATCTACAAAAATGGTTAAGAATTGTAAAGTAGATCTTATCAGATAATGACTCAACAACGGATAGAAACTTGCTCTCAAAAATCATAGGTTGATCAGTTGGACTGTTGAAAATTCGAACGTTTAAAAAGTAAATCAGAGATCAGACACAATTAAACAGGGGGTCGGACCGGTCGACCAAGCCTTTGACCGGTCTCCCTCAACCTAGACCGGTCCCCCAAGAGCATTTCTAAAATAGAAGTGAAAAACACAATTTTAGGCACCGGTTGACCTTGAGGTCGAGGTCGACCCCCGGTCACCTCTCGGTCGATCGCTGCCTACCTCATTTTTTCTTCGTTTGGTTTATGTTTCAAGTTTTAACTAGGGGTGGTAATTTTTGACACGACACGATAGCACGACGACACAAAACGATACGAAAATAAGCGGGTTAGTGTTTAGCCTTATCGTGTTCGTGTCGTGTTCGTGTTTTTACGTGTTTACACGATAAGGACACGAACACGATAGTGACATGATAATGACACGACATGAACACGATAATGATACGTTTACCTGTTAGTAACACGATAATGACATGACACGAGCACGATAATCACACGTTTACCTGTTAGTGACATGATAACCTGATATTTTATATGTTTATATCGTGTATTATTGTGTAATATCGCGTAATTTGTTATCGTGTATTAACATATAAATCATTTTTTGTTTTTGACTTATCGTGTCACTATCATGTCGTGTCGTGTCGACATAAAAATTTTCATGTTCGTGTTCGTGTCGGAGCAGATTCTTATCGTGTCGTGTTCGTGTGTGTTCTTATCGTGTCGTGTCATTATCGTGTCAACACGAAACACGACATGATAACACGATTTGTCACCCCTAGTTTTAACTAACAGGCACGGGTTACCCTATAGGGCGACTAGTTGACCTCGAAACAGAAGAGTTGTCCAATTTTTGTAAAAAATAAAGTTCAAGAAATACTCCAAAAAATTGGTAAAATTATTTAAATTGTTTTGAAGTATTTGGACAACATTTGTGGACATTGTTTTGGTATAAAAACTCATTTAAACAAAATGATCAAAATCAAGATAAAAATACTTTTCTAACAAACTCCCCGTTTTTTATGATTACAACCCAAAACAATTTTACAAGAGCGAGTAAGTTTTCCGCTCAAAAAAATAGTCTATCCGTTTAAGCAACTAATTTTTATCAAGGAAAGGAGCAAGATTTTTTAAAATAAGTTTTAAGAAGCTCCCCATATCAACAAGCTTAACCAAAATACAAAATAAGCTGAAATCATAAGCGAAAAAGCTTTAGATTTTACATTATAGCTTAAAAGCTATGGAACTTATAAACTCCCACTATCAATAGAAATCATTAGTAACAAGGCTTAATAAATATAGGAGCAAAATATAAAGATGTTTGTTGCTCCAAAAAAGTCATTTTCTTAAGCGCTTTTTCTTAAGAGCTTTTATTAAGCTAAGAAAGCTTAGAAGCTCCCCCTGTCAAAACAAGCTTGTTAGAAGCAAAGCCTAATATAATAAGGGAGTCAAAAACACAAGTTCATAAAAAAAACTAAAAAAACTCCAGCTTTTTTATCCAAGAGCTTTTTTTGTGAGCTTTTACTAGCTCTTTTTCCTTATCAAAAGAAAGTAAGCTCAAGACTAGTTTCTCCCCCTTTGGAATCATCAAAAACACCATTAGCATAAATAAGACATTAGAATTAAACATCAAAGTTGCGCTTAAAGAGAGAAACATTCCAAAATACATGAGTTAACAACAAGATAATATATTGAAATATAAGAAAAGCTAAGGACATCGTGGAAAAATGATCATTCTTTGTTGGAAGAGAAGCATTCGGTTGGAAGTAATTCTTTAATAAACTTCTTCAATTTTCCAACCGATTTTTTTAACTTGGAATTTTCGTGATGAAGCTCTTCATTCCTTGATTCGAGTGAAGCACAACGAGCTTGAAGAGTTGTAATGTTGGTTTTAAAATCATCATCACTTTGATCACCAACACCGGTATTATCCTCTGGATTGCCTTGATCATCTCCCACCACCAATCGTTCGGCCTCTTCATCATCAAATGTATCATCGGGGTTATGAGAAGATAAAGCTTGTGACTTACCCTTGGCCGATTTCGTAGGACGTTTGGGCATGTTCCTATGCATCCGAAGCATTTGTTGGACATTATCGTTATCAAAATCATCTTGGATAATTTTGTAGTTAAATTCGTAGGGAGGAAGACCCGATTGTAGAAGAAGTTTGCAAATCAAATTCCCCATTGCAAATTTTTTAGTCCCTTAAGTGACCGAAATTATACACTAAATAAGTACGGCTCCAAAGTTTACTAGTTCTCCTTTCTTGATCTTATAAGTCAAGAAATAATCCATATTATTTGGCAACTTGTGATTTTCCACAAACACAATATGCCACAATCATAGATAATAAGCGAAGCTCGGTTGTCATAGACAAAATTGTATAATCCGACCAAACACCCAAGAAAGTCTTAACTTCTTCCAAGGACACCCCAAAATTTTCACTATCCCAATGAGTGCAACAAAGATAATCCCATCCTCCTTCTCTTACTTTCAACAAACGACAAATATCATTTGGCGTTCAACGAAAAATGACACCCTTTAACAAATGAATTTATAGCCACTGGCTTATCTTCCAAATCATATTCAATCCACAAGTTCGAATAGAAATGGAAAATCGTGTCATCATCATACATAACAAATGGATGCTCCCACAAGTACATCCAACCTTGAGTTTCAAAAAATTCTCTAATAGTAGGAAATTCATTCGAAAAAATAACAAAATGGCAAATTTTGGTACGCCCAATAGTTTTATTACCCAACTCCAAGCCTTCATAATATTTTTCGGCAAATTTATTGATAAATGACATCATATTGGCATAAGTTGGAGCTTGAGATAAAAGAGATTTTTTTTATATTTCGCCCATTTCACATTGTCTTTAGAAATGGTAGCCCGAAGCTCGACAATTTGGGCCCGAAAAAGTTGGGCATTTGAATTTTTGGCTTGCCCGTGAGCCATATCCCTTAGGGTTGCCCTTATTTCGTGTTGCTTCGCCGCGAATTGTCGAGAATTCGAAGAACCCTCTCTGGCTCTTCTTTGCTTGGGATTCGGGTTTTGACCGGTAAAACTCTTAGAATATGCCATAATATTGAAATTCTCACAAAAATAGAAAGATTAGCAACAAAAATTAAGTGATTTGGAGAAGAATAGAGTGAATTTGAAGAAGAATGAAAATTTTCGCACACTAGGGTTTTAAGAAGAAAAATGATTACGTGAAAAGAAAGAGACAGACATGTTTTTAAAACATTTCAAACACTAGGTCGACTACAGTCGATGGGTCAGGCGACCGATCTGTAGGGGTCGGCCAGGATTATTTGGTCCCTGGGCGTCCGTTTCACTCTAATGTTTTAAAAATTTTGATTTTCACCCCAAAATTTTTAAAATGCAACAAAAATATAAATATATAGACTTTATTCAATATGCATTATACCTAAACAAGCTCGAATTGAAGTAAAGTCTCGGGGTAATGGTTTTGTAAAAATAATCGCGAGTTGATCTTGAGACGGAACAAAGCTCATCTCAATTTTTTGTTTTGAAACGCAATCCCTTAAAAAAATGATGTCGAACCTCAATATATTTGGTTTGATTATGATGAACAGATCTTGTGAAATATTTATAGCGGACGTATTGACACATAAAATAGGAACATTTTCAAAAGATATTTTATAATCCGCTAAAGTTAGTTTCATCCAAAGAAGTTGAGTACAACAAAAGGTCGCAGAAATATATTCGGATTCGGTAGTTGATAAAGATACACAATTTTATTTCTCTCGAAAACCAAGATACTAGGCAATCGCCTAAAAATTGACATGATCCGGAAGTACTTTTATGATCATCAATATTTCCCGCATAATCCAAATCACTATATCCTTTAAAGAAAAAATTTCATTCTTTGGATAAAACAAGCCATAAGAAATAGTACTTTTCAAGTATTGAAAAATTCGTTTAACGTCACTTAAATGAGATTCTGTGGGATTGCTTTGAAATCGAGCACATAGGCATATGACATGAAGAATATCGGGTCTACTTGCGGTTAAATAAAGTAAACTACCAATCATACATCGATATTTTGTTTGGTCTACCGATTTACCTTTCTCATCTTTGTCAAGCTTGATATTTGTTGCCATAGGAGTAGCAACAATCCTTCATTCTTCAATTACGAACTTCTTTAGAAGCTCTTTGGTGTACTTGGATTGAGATATATAAATGCCTTCTTGGCATTGTTTTATTTGAAGTCCAAGGGAGAAAGAAATTAAGTTCTCCCATCATGCTCATCTCAAATTCACCTTGCATAAGCTTAGAAAATTTCTTACAAAGAGACTCATTAGTAGCACCAAAAATAATATCATCAATATAAATTTGTACTAATAAGCAATCTTGCTATTTTTCAAAAACAAAAAGAGTAATATCAACTTTACCTCTTGAAAAACCAGTTTGCAAAAGAAAAGAGCTAAGTCTATCATACCAAGTTCGGGGTGTTTATTTTAAACCATACAATGCCTTTTTAAGTTTATAAACATCATTTGGCCTCGAAAAATTTTCAAACCCCAGAGGTTCTTTAACATAGACTTCTTCTTGAATAAAACCATTTAGAAAAATGGATTTAATATCCATTTGGTAAAGTTTGAAATTTTTAAAACAAGAATAGGCAAGTAAAATACGAATAGCTCCTAAACGTGCTACAGGTGCAAAAGTTTCATCGTAGTCAATACCTTCTTCTTGACAATACCCTTGAGCTACTAACCTTAATTTATTTCGAACTATGTTGCCTTGATCAGCGAGTTTGTTTCGGAATACCCATTTTGTGCCAATAATTGTATGTGATGGAGGACAATGTACCAATTCCCAAACATCATTTCTTTCAAATGGATTCAACTATTCTTGCATTTCAAGAAACTAATCTTCATCTTCAATGGCTTCCTTTACATTTTTGGGCTCTTTTTGGGATATTAGAGCTTTCTCGGCAAATCTTCTTCTAGTCATAACTTTGTCTAGAGGATCTCCAATTATAAGATCTTTTGGATGATCTCCTTTGAATTTTAATACCATGGGAAGATCCCAATTATCACCTTTATCCTCTTGTTGGACATTGGAAAGTTGAAGGTTGATCATTTGATGTGTAAAGTTGATCACTTTGAACATCATTTGGGACAATTGGTCCAACTTCATCTTCTTCATCACTTTCATCATTGGGTATTCTTTCAACAGGAAACTTTATGAATTTGATGTGAATAGACTCCTCGACCACCATGCTAGTTTTGTTATAAACCGATATGCCTTACTCTTAGTCAAGTACCCCATAAATATCCCTTCATCGGCTTTAGGATCAAGTTTGTCTAATTGATCCTTGGTATTTAAAATAAAACAGTTGCAACCAAATATTTTGAAATAACTAATATTTGGAGTTCTTCCTTTCCAAAGCTCATAAGGTATACTACAAGAAATTAGAGTTTTACCCAAATACCCACACATTTTTATATGTGGGTATTTAGCCACACATAATTTGGATATGTGTGGGTAATAAAATAAGATAGTCTAATTACTTGCAGACATTTATTATGTGTCACTGATAACCATTAGTAACAATAAAATATAGAGGGAAAAATTCCTCCAGTTTTAGAGCTTGGCGGGATATTTTATTTTTTCATGGTGCTGACGTGTATGTTTTATTATTTAAAAATACGCACACATAAATAAAAATATTATAAACATGTGGCTAATTATACACACTTTACTTACACATATTATAAATTGTGTGGCTCTATATGTGATTATTATATTTCTTTTTTATTTGAAAAAATGACGTGGCCACATTTTTTTTTAGAATACCACATCAAGTTTTTAAACTCATCTTTTTAAAGGAATTAATTTTTAATCTAATTGTAACCTATCTATTAATTTTTACAGTACCCATGCCACCACACAAACCCAAAGTTCGCTCATTGTGTTTTTCTTTCTCGGTTTACAGTTTTCAAGCCACCATAACCCCCGTAAGCCCCTGTGTTCTTCGGTAAATCCTTATTGTTTTTCTTTTGATTTCATTTTCATAGTTAGTCAATGGGTAATCGATGAATAATCTTTTAATTTCGTATTGATATTTCTTTTTCAATTTTGGAGTGTTTGTTATTTTTCTCGAAAACATATAAATTGACTACAATTCATCGTCCGAAATTCATCTTTAGTCTCTTTGGATGTTGAATTCTATAGTTACACAACCTTTTGGTAATTATAGATGCTCTTGTTTTTTCTATTTATGTTGATTCTTAAAGACCCATTTCTTGTTGCTCGATTTCACTCCTTTTTGTGTTTTTTTTTTCTCGTTTGGTTGATTATTGGTACTGATTAAGTGACTATATGTGAATCATTGTTAAAATTTCTTCTACTATGGATTTGAAGTTTGTTTTTCTATTTTTTGGGTAAAACAATTACCTCATTCGTCTATTTTTTACTTGGATCGATTTTTTTTTCTTATTCTTTTGTTTTTTTAGGTGGAATGTGATTTTTCTATGATTTTGTTGGTGATAGGAGTCGTATGAAGGGCAACAAGATATACAGTTGATGAGGTTTGCAGACTATTTTGGGCGTGCATTTTCCACCATGAATGCGTCGTTCCGTGGCTAAAGTTGTTTAGGGAGTCTGCAGTGGCTAAAATTACTGATGTGAGTTGTTCAGGTTTTTATGGTACTTATTGTTTCTGGATTAATTATGCTTAAAATTTTGGAGCATTGAGTGTTTAAATTTGGCACTGAGCATGTGTTCGTATGATTCTATACATATCATAAGGATCTTGTGAGCAATGTACAATTGTTTTGATCTGCTTTTAATAAATAAATGATTTGTAATGCCATTGTTCTGATGCTAAATTTTGCTTAGTAGAAGTCTAGATTCTTGTTTGATAATGGTGTAGTCTATTAGAAATCAAACTTTGAATTTCCAGTTCAGGGCTATTTGATCTCGGGATGGTGATTGTTTGGTTTATTCTTGGTAGTTTATTTTTCTCATGCATGTTTGGCCGAAAGACTGTTGGGAAATAATGAGAAGGGACAGTGTAATATTGAACTATCTCAAAGAATTCTTATTTTCTATGGTGGAACAAAACTATTTTCTCGTATGTTAGAAAAGATTCACCATAAAAACCTTCGAAGCAATTTTCAGCCTACCAATCCATGGTTTATACCTGTGCACTTCAACCATCACTATGCTAACTGCAATGTCTTCTACTGGTGGCTTGAGGCATATATGACGTCATTTACATGTTCTTGATATGTAATGATAGTTTTTTGTTTCAGAATTTGGATGCTTTGAGGATTTAGAGGATACGTGGAGTCTGCTAATCTATTTTTGTTTCTTGCAAAACAGGTTCTAAACCATTATGAGTGAGTTAGCTTTAACTATCACTTAACATGTGAGTTTTGTTTTGTTTATAGTGTGGTGATTTGGTTCAACTTCTCTCGGTTAATTTTCTGGTTATTTAAAACTACAGGAAGGTTCTACGAAATATCATATGCGTTCAAGATGGCTACAAATTTTCACAAATGAGCGACGTGATCTTGTAAATAATATGTTAAACATTGAAACTTTGAAATATACACTAGAAGTTGGTCTTATTTTATTTTGATGATAGTTTGTTTTCTTTTTGCCATTTCATTGTGCCTTTTTGTACATTGCCGAGGATAGGTTTTATGGATGTTGTTGAGGTTACATAAGCAACTTCTTTAAGCTATTTGTGTATCAATTAGGTGCTAGCATAGGCTCCTTGTACTTCCCTTATTTAAGTTCATGAATAGTTTGCAAAATGGGTGGTATTATCGTTTTGAGCCTGGATGCAAAACCTTAACTTATAACATGTAGTATTTTAGTAATATTACCACATGCTTTAGGATTGCATGATTCAAGACTGCACGCACTATTTTAATTGAAATGCATACTAATTTTGGTAGAATTTGGCATTATAAACAGTGGAAGCAACTTGATCTGTTAGAAGTTAATTGTTCCTTTTTGTGCAATACAAATCTGGTTATAGCATAAGATTACATTTTTGGATTTTAAATTGTTTTTTTTAGGATGCAACATGGTGGATTTGGGGCGGGTTTAGCTAAACGCGGGATCCTCTCTCTAAAAGAAAAAAGATCTGATACCCGCTCTGCTCCGCCATTAGATTCGGACTTACTTGCCCATTAGTTTAAATAACCCATATTTTTTTAGTTAACTAAAATTGGAGAAAGGAAATTCCAGGGTGCTGCCAAGATTTTCATACTGGGAGAATTTTTGGCATTTGAAATAAGCTGAATTGAGGAGAAAAATTTGAAAAATAAAAATGAACACAATTATAAAGGGAGCAATAACCATTCTGAATCTTCTGGATAAGACATATAAAGAAATAAGAAATTTGAAAGATGAATTTTGTTGCTTCTCTTTTGTTTTTCTTTTTCTATTAGTACTTATTGATTTTTGCAACTTTATTTCTATCAAACTCACTATTAGACTTAATGGTCAGCCTGAAACAACAAAGGCAAAATATTTCTTGCTTTTGTTTCAATTTGACTAGCAAATAATACACTGACTTCTTGACTTTTGAAGTGTGTTGTTATGTTTCAATATCTAACTATAAACAAAGGTTTGGTTGTTTGTTTTTATACACACACACACACACACACATATATATATATATATATATATATATATATACTGAATTTTGCTACTTATTTGAAATCACTTTAAATTTCTTGCACGAGAATACTTATATTTGAAGATTGTGGTTGTTAGTTCTTGTTATATGATTTTCTTGCATAGAATTGGATTATTTTTTGAGCCAAATTGATATATTGATGTTCCGAATCAAACCCTTTCTTGGTAAGAGTTGGCCGGAGATAATTTTTCTTATCTTATGTTTATAAAGTAATTTTTTGTTTTAATAGGAGAAAACGATGCAGTTGAGAAGACTTATAATCCTCAAATGACCGATAAAGAAATCCTAGAAAAGATTCTTGGACGAGAATCAGTCCACTTATTTGGTTGGAAGGATCAACATGTAGGTTTAGGGCCACATGCACAAGTAAGGAATCAGATCGTTCGACATATAGTCAACTTCGTAATGAAGTGAATCAATACAAGTCTTGTGCTGAAGAGCTCGAAGGAGGTTACAAAATGTTGTGTGAAACATTGATGGAGAAAAATGTCATTCATCATTCACTATTACCCTATGTGCCATCGACAACTCTTTGAGGCCGTCTAGCATGGCACAACTCCCGTTGATGATTCTCATTGATTATGTTGATGAATTTGATGATGATATGTGTCTTCTTCTCATGTATATTTGGGTGCGACTTTGTTTGAGCGATTTTTCAACTTATATTTGGAATTTTGTTAGGATGGTCGTATTTGAATGTTAACATTGTTTTTTTTTAATTATATATATAATATTTGATAATTATTTAAAATACTTTAATAAATTAATGCATTCAAATTGTATGGTTACTAAATCTAAAAATATTCTCATATTATTTGAAGTGACAATGGAAAATAAATAGAACATTATTATTAGCCACATTTGAATCAAATATTAAAATATTATTGCCCACACGTAACATTTGCATTAGCCACACAAAATAATATTATATTTTTATTAATAAATTACTAAAATATCATTACTCACACATAAATATTAAAATTACCCACACATAATCATTTCCACGTGTCAACTCTTTAAAGCCCTACATGTCATCATCCACGTCATCATCCACATCATTATTATACAAGATGTTAAACATATTACCTACACATAATATACATGTTTATGGACACATATATGTGTAGGTAAAGGATTAAGATTTCCCACACATAAATAATTGTGTCGGTAAAAGTTTTTTTCTACATAAATATAGTGACACTTGTCGACATTTGCATAATGTGTGAGTAAAATATGTTATCCACACATAGACAGGTTTTTACCCACACATGTATGTATGGGTAAAACTCCAATTTCTTGTAGTTTAACTTGAGACAAAGATATACCCGGTTTATGACATAACAAGCGGTGTTGACGGCTTCGTCCCAAAAATATTTTGGAAGTGAAAATTCATTGAGCATGGACCGACACATTTCTTGAAGAGTTTGATTTTTCCTCTCGGCAAAACCATTTTGTTGTGGAGTTCTTGGAGCCGAAAAATTATGTGTATACCCCTTTGTTTCATATAATATTCAAAAATCACCATCAAATTCACCTCCTCGGTCACTCCTTATAGATTTAATCGTATCTTTTTTTTTCATTCTCTATAAGTTTATACAACTTAGCAAACTCATTAGTGGTATCACTTTTATTTGCAAGAAAATAGCCCAAGTATATCTGGAGAAGTCATCAACTATAAAAAGGTGTAATATTTTCCATTTAAACTTTCGGTACCAATATCCCAAGACAAATCTAGATGAAGTAGTTGTAGAGGCTTGGTTGTGGAAATTTTATTTTTGGGCTTAAAATGACTTTTAATTAATTTGTTCTTTTGACAAGTGTCACATAAGCCAAGGTTTTCAAAATTTAATTTGGGTAGTCTTTTGACATGTTGGTTTTTGTAAATCTTTTGTAAATACTTGTATCCAACATGTCCAAGTCGCCTATGCCATAAGCTCGTTAAATCATTATTGGCGACAAGACAAGAAATATTTTGACTAACCAAATCACTTGTGCAAATTTTATAAAGATTGCATTTTCTATTAGCTTCACAAATAATTTTATCATTTTTGAGAATAAGATATTTTATTTATTAAAAACAATGTCATAATTTGAATCACAAAGTTGGCTTACACTTATCAAATTGAACTTAAGCCCTTCTAATAATAAAACATTACTAAGAGAGAAAGAAGAATTACCAATGTCTCCATCGCCAAGAATTTTTCCTTTGCCATTCCCGAACATGACCATTCCTTCTTCTTGAGTTTAATGTTGGTAAAGAGTTCCCTCTTTCCGGTCATATGGTGTGAACACCATTTGTCCCACGAACCATTTTGAATCTTCTCGAAATTGTTATAGTCCCTAAGCACCTGCAAATAAATTATTTTTAGATACCCTAAAATTTTGGGGTCCATGGGGGTTAGCCTTGAGACCTTTGGGTCTCCAAAAATGACTATTGTTATTTATAAGTTTACAAGCACTAGCAAAATGTCAGTGTTTACCACAATAATAACAAGTAATAATATTAGGATTACTAAAGACGTATGAAAGTTGGAGCTTTGTCATTTTTCTTTAAAATGGTTTGAAAAGGTTTGTAACCAAGTCCTAGTTTAGATTGCTCACTTCTTTGTACACCAAGAATTTGTGTAACCTTATCCGTACTCAAATGAAAACGTTGCATATCTTTTTTCAAATTTTCAATTTTATTATGAGCAATTATTTTTTGGAATCAAGACTATGAACTTTAGCAAGAATAATTGAATGAGCATGATCAAGTGATTCATAAGAAGTAAATAATCTATCTTTTTCTAATTTTATCTCTTTATACTCATTTTTTAAAATCTTGTATTTACAAATCATATCTCTAAACTCATTTTGTAAGTCATCATAATCACATTGAAGATTATAAATTAAAGAAGAAGATGAAGCGTTAGAGCTTACCTCATTGTTTTCATCATCTATGGCCATGAGACCATGCTCGGTTTTCTCTTCCTCGTCGGATATTGCAAGAAGTTCATCCCACGTTTTGACATCCGCATTGAGAGTCTTCTTTTTTCGGAAAAAAGCTTTTTCTTCTTTTTCTCATCCTCTGCTAATTTTGGGCAATCGTCTATAAAGTGTCCGAGTTTCCCGGATTTAAAGCAAGAGTTGCCTTTAGCTTTTCTTGCCTTATTTTCATTGATAAATTTGGCAAATTTTCGAACAAGGGCGGCGGTTTTCTCATCCTCCTCATCACTATCATCATAAGTACTATTTGAATTTGAAGCAAGACCTTTAGGTGTAAATTCCATACCCGATTGAGAGGTGGGTGGTTTGGAATTCTTCCTTTCTTTGAGATAGACTTCATATATAAGAAAATTTCCAATAAGCTCATCAAACTTGAGAGTCTCAAGATTTTGAGCCTCCGTTATAACCGTTACTTTTTCGGACCATGAGCTGGGAAGAGCATTCAAGACTTTAGTAATCTTATCTTCTTCCAAAATAATTTTTCCGAGAGCCAATAAAGGATTGACTATGTTATCAAGCCTTTCCACCATTTTAGAAATTCCTTCACCCTCAAACATTATGAAGTTTTCAAAATCTTTAACAAGCATGGTTTTTCTAGCTTGTTTAACTTTCTTATCACCTTCATAAATAGTTTCTAATTTTTCCCAAACTTCATGAGCCGACCTTATCCCTCGTATTCTATTATACTCGATCGTCGTAAGAGAGTAATGTAAAATGTTTAAGGCTTTACCGTTGAGAGAGGACTTATCATTATTTATCGAATTCCTTGAGACTTTTGAGAACAGTGGTTATATCCTCCATTTTCTTTGTTGGTTGAGTGATTCCTTCGATGACCGTATTTCAAATATCAAAACCCGAACCTTGTAGATAGCATTCCATCTGATCCTTACAAAAGTCGTAGTTGTTGGCATCGAAAAATGGTGGCTTGTTGGTGGAGGCGCCAGTTGTGAGGTAGCTTTCGTTCGTAGCCATGGATCTCCTCTTTACTCGCAAAGATTAAACAAGTTTACCAAAGAGTTTGGCTCTGATACCACTTGTTAGTCCAAGTGGCTATGAAAATCTAGAGGGGGGTGAATTTTCCCGATTTTCTAATTTGTGCCCTCTTTTTCGAATGTGAAGAAGATGAAGAAATAAAAGTGCAGAAATATAAACAACACACAATAATTTATAGAGGTTCAACCCACCTAGGGCCTAATCCTCTACCACCCGGTATGTCAGAATGAATTTTAAAAAGGAAAAGGTTTTATTGATACCAAACAAATACAACCTTTACCTTGAAGAGTACCACACTCTTCTTACAATACCACCTATGAAGATTACCACAATCTTCTTCAACAATGAAGAGCACCAAACTCTTCAATACCTAGAATCAACCAAGTGTGTTCTTACCACAAGAACACTAACAAGGATTTCTCGTTTTGGATGATTTGAGAATTACAATCAAGATTACACTTTGTTTGAAAATATTACAACTCAAAAGTGCAAGTGTAATCAAGAAAGAATCCTAATACTCAAGATGTGCAAGTGTAAAGTTTAGGCTAAATACTACAAGAATATAGACAAGTACGAATAAGAAGTTTGCTAGATTTTCTTGTTGTTTTGAATGCTTGTGTTGTGTACTTGATCCTTCAAATCCTTCATCTATTTATAGGAAAGTCTTCAAGATTGGATCTCCAACATAGGCCCCTCCATCTTCACTTTTGTCTACAAAAGAATGATCAAAAGATCTACAAAAATGGTTAAGAATTGTAAAGTAGATCTTATCAGATAATGGCTCAACAACGGATAGAAATGTGCTGTTAAAAATCATAGGTTGATCGGTTGACCTGTTGAAAATTCTAACGTTTAAAAAGTAAATCAGAGATCAAACACAATTAAACAGGGGGTCGGACCGGTCCAGGGGGGTCGGACTGGTCGACCAAGCCTTCGATCGACGGTCGCACTCAACCTGGACCAGTACCCCAAGAGCATTTCTGAAACATAAGTGAAAAGCACAATTTCAGGCACCGGTTGACCTTAAGTCGGTCGATCGGCCTCAGGTCGATCGGTCGGCTGCCTCATTTTTTTTCTTCTGTTTGGTTTCTGTTTCGAGTTTTAACTAACAGGCACGGGTTGCCCTATAGGGCGACCGATTGACCTCGAAACAGAAGAGTTGTCCAATTTTTGTAAAAAATAAAGTTCAAGAAATACTCCAAAAAATTGGTAAAAATAATTTAAATTGTTTTGATGTATTTGGACAACATTTGGGGACATTGTTTTGATATAAAAACTCATTTAAACAAAATCATCAAAATCATGATAAAAACATTTTTCTAACAGTTTGTTTATAAAATTTCAAATTGAAAACATCATTTTCACATTTTTTTTCTTTTACAAAAAACAACATTTCAAACCTATAATTTCAATTTTCAACCTTATACACTACCCTACATCACTAATCAATCACTATTCTCATTTTTTCATTCAATTGTACATATGGACCCGCCATTATCAACTCTATCTACTTAAAATATTACTATTTAATTATATTTATCTAATGGGACCCACCACCCTACAATATTATAAATATAATATTATATATTCAATTAAAATAATCAACCACTATTAACTTTTCAAATTATTAAATACATAAAATACTACTTCAAAACTATTTAACCAAATATAATCTCATTTCCAAACATAACCATACAAGACCTATAATTTTTGGGACACCACATAGAATTTATGACTGAGAATATAATAGATAAGAAATAATAGTTGATTAATTTTGATCAAAGCTTGGAAATTAATTATATATTAAACTCAACCAAAACACAATATTCATAATCGATCCACCCCAAAGTGATTAACCTTATACTCCAATTGTTGAAACATATGTTGTAAAGGCGATTGACCCAAGTTTGCTCTCATACGAGAGTGTTGTCCCGTCCCCTATTTTCCCAATTTTTACTCAAGAAAGAAAAGAATTCGATCCGCCACAAAAGGCTAGCTCAAATGGGGCCGATAGTAACAGGCCCATATGCAATTTACGATGGGCTGAAATGGAGCCCATCACTGAGCCCGGTTAATTATTTAAATAAATCCATTTCAAGTTGCACGGATGCGTAGGCCCACTCTGAGAGAGATGCAAAAGAGAGAGCAAAGCAAGCTGGGCGGAGCTGCGGGTGGCTCCGCCACTCCTGCAGCTAAGCGCGGCCGTCCTATCGGCAGCGGAAGCAACAGCGCCGCTGCATCCGCAGCAGCCGCAGCTTTGGTTGGGGCTACAGGTGACTCCGCCGCCCCGTCCACCCTCCTCGGCCCCTCCCTCCAGGTTCACTCCGCTTTCGCCGGTAAATTTCTTAAAAACCCTAATTTCTCTCTGACCAACACACTCTTTAGTCATTTGAGCATTGCGAGTGGAGAAGCTTCTGTAAGCCTGAAACTGCGACGTATTTGTACTTAGTGCTGTATAAATTTGTGAATTTAAGCTGTGAAACTTATTCGGTGTGAATGATTTTCTTGAAAATTGGGTTTTCACTTAATATTTGTTGAGGGTTTACTAGTTTCGGTTTTGGGTTTCCTGTACTTGTATGTAATTTATGCTTTAGCATATCCTACTAGGTTAATTTCCTTATATGGACTGATAAATTTTACCCGAGATGCACATTGCATTTGAAAGGAAAAAGATTCTGTTATTCCTTTTAAAGCTTCCCTTGTGATTTCTTTTTTTTTTTTTCCGTTTTGAGGGCGGGTAGGGCTCCAAGCTTAAGAATTTGGTTGGAAATTAAATTAATCAAAATATAGGTTATGAAATGCATGTTGGATTCGAATGTTGAAGTTTTTTTCTTTTTTTCATAGTGTTCACCTTTGTCTGAGTCATGAAATTTTATTTTTCTTCTGCAACTACTTTACCAGAGCAGAATAACAAAAGGATAGTTTTGGCTCTTCAAAGTGGACTTAAGAGTGAGTTGACGTGGGCGTTGAATGCTCTCACATTGCTATCATTCAAAGAGAAAGACGAAGTCGGAAAGATGCAACTCCTCTTGCCAAGATTCCTGGATTACTCGACGCTCTACTTCAAGTTGTATGTCGCAATTCCCATGTATGAATGGATATATTTTTTGTGTTAATGTACTTAACTTGGAATTTTTTCAATTAGAGCAGATAGACGATTGGCGTGATATAGCTCTACCAAGGGTTCTCACAAAGAAACCAAGAGTTAGATTGCTGGGTACTAATTCTGCTGCTACTGGATTTGGAAATCAATATGAGACCCTGAATTCGGGTGATTCTGTTCCACATCCTGGGTAAGGCAAAATATAATGTTCAGCTATGTTGAGTTGGTGGTGTTAAATCCTGAAATGTATCTGTGTGTGTGGTAGTGCTGGATCAAATAAAGAGCTGTCTGCTCAGAAGAATACTACCAAGCCTCGGCCTTCAGGTTGGTGGTTTGAGGAGGATGGCCTCTTTAATCTTGATGAGGAAGGAAGGGTAGAAAAGCAGCAGTGTGCTGTAGCTGCTTCAAATATTATAAGGAACTTTTCTTTTATGGCCGAGAATGAAATCGCGATGGGCCAGAATCGTCATTGTCTTGAAACAATGTTTCAGTGTTTGGAAGATTATGTTACAGGTGACAAAATTTGAGATAATGTTGTTAACTTTTCTATCGTGTGTCCGGTTTACATGTAGGGCATATATTATTGGTGGATTATGCTAAGTTTCTTGTAGAGAAACGTGCAGAAAAAGAAAAGATATAGATTATATTTTCCCAGAATTCTGCATTTATGTATTTCATTTTGCTATTCTTTATTGACATTCTTCTGTAATGCTTGAATGTGGACAGAGGATGAAGAACTTGTCACAAATGCTCTGGAGACGATCATGAATTTGGGCCCATTGCTAGACCTTCGAATATTTAGCTCATCAAAGTTCCTTCATACATCAAAATAACGTAATATTTTGACTCAATATTTAGTTTCATCATATTTCTGCAAATTGTGATATGAAAACCTTTTTCTTAAAATTTCCTCATTCCAGAGAAAAACGTGCAGTCCAGGCCATCATGGGAATGTTGGGATCTGCTGTCAGAGGCTGGCATTGTACAGCTGCAGAATTACTTGGCCGCATGATACTTAACCCTGATAATGAGCCTTTCCTTCTGCCATTTGCTCCTCAGGTCTAATCTGTCTATCATATAATGTCATGTCTAAAGTCTTAGTTAGCATAAACTCCGTCAGATTCTTGACAAAGGATTTATTAAAACTGCAGATTTACAAACGATTAGTCGATATTATGAGCTTCCCAGCTGGCGATGCTCAGGCGGCAGCTGTTAGTGCACTATACAACCTTGCAGAAGTTAATATGGACTGTCGGTTGAAACTTGCCAGTGAGAGATGGTGGGCTGTGAACTTAATAGGGATAAATTAATTACAAATACGACCCTTGAAGTTTAGTCTAACTGCCAAAGAACCCTGTTATCTTTAAAAATTACAAATGCCCGCTAGTGGTTTGTATTTGTTTTACAAATAACCCCCATCAATAGGTGGCAATTTGTAAAATAAAAATATATGTCAATGGTGTATTTGTAATTTTATAAGATAACTGGATTTTTTTGGTAAATACCTAGGTTTAGCCTAGTTACAAGAAAACTCGAGTTATTTTTCAAAATTACAAATTCCCCCTAAAGTGTTACAAACACACAACACCCCTCTCCCTCTCTGAGGCTTCTGTTTACCTAACAAATACCTCCTCTTGAGGGTGCAATTTGTAAAAAAGAAACAAATCTCAAGGGGGTATTAGTAATTTTGAAAGATAATTGAGTTTTTTTTGTAATTAGGCTAAACCTAAGGGGTAGCTTTTGTAATTAACCCTTTTTGTAACTATCTCAACTTAATAAGATTTGTGAAATCTATAAATTCTTTCAGGTTTTTCTTATGGTAAAATTTGTATCTAAGTTGTGCCTGTAATATATTTCAGGGCCGTTGACCGGTTGTTGAAGGTGATTAAGACGCCACATCCAGTGCCAGAAGTTTGCAGGAAAGCGGCATTAATTTTGGAGAATCTTGTAATGGAGCCCCAGAACAAGCCTCTGCTGCTAGCTTATGAAAACGCATTTGCGGATATGCTCTTCTCGGAGACGAGGTATGCTGATACGTTTGCTCGGATATTACATGAATTGACTTCCCGACCGAGCAATAAAGTTGCATCAGCTCGTGGAATTTGGGGCATGTAAGTGAGACCTTGAATTGTTAGTTTTCACTGTAGTCTCGAAAACTGTACAGAGTGTCTACTTATTTATTATCTTCTGGAATTTTGTCTCTCTCCTTTAACACCACCCCCTCTCTCTCCAGGTTTGTATTTGTTATGCAATTTACCCCTCTCAACACCTCCTTAATGGGTGCAATTCATAAAATAGAAACATATGCCGAGTGGTTATTTGTAATTTTGAAAGATAGTTGCGTCTTTTGTAATTTTGAATGGTAATTGGGTCTTTTTGTAATTTGGCTAAACTTCAAAGGTAGTATTGTAAATACCCCTTATTTGAGGGTAGTATTTGCACTACCCTCATATAGCATGTATCCTACCATACCTCTACTAAACATAACAAAGAAAACACTGAAAAGACCACATCAGCAGTTGAAAATGCCTTTCCCTTCACAATAGAACATTCAAATATATTTTTACTTTTACAAATATTTCAATTTCACTATCAACATATATAGTCAATGGTAATACAAAAAATAACCCTAACTGCTGTACGATCGCTGCCTCTCCGCTGTACTCCGCTACCGCTGCTGCATTCTGACGCCGTCGCTGCTATACCATGGTGGGTTATGATGGGGAAGATGTAAAAATTAGGATTTTATTTTGGGGGAAGGGGTAAAATTGGGATTTAAGAAAGGGTGGGTGTATTAAGAAAAAAGGTGGGTATGGATACCCCACCCTTGATTATTAATATGAATCAAAATTACCAAATGAGGCATTCATTATCTCAAAACACTTGAACACAGTGAAACATAAAAATTCTATGCATAGTAAAATAACAAAATCATTAAAGTCAAATTTACCAATTAAAAGACTGTAAAGCATATACGGACAGCAACCATGGACTGAAACACGTTCATATCATCAATAAAAAAACTGTTCAAGGACAACCATAAACAAGCATGAATCATGTAAAAAAGACATCAATGTTTCTCAAAACTAATATACTCACAGACAATAATTCAATCATTTAATCCTACTACTAAAGACGTCGACGATGATCTAGAATAACGTTCGATAAGAAGTAGAATCTTAGTAGCCTTCCTTTGAAGATGCCCATCCTCAAAAATGCCACGGCAAGTAAGCTGCATAAGAGGCGATCTAGCCGTTGATCCATAAAAATCGACCATTTCCCTCAACACGAAAACTTTCTCTAAAAGGCTCAACGCCTCCCCTTTCAACGACTCCGATCCCCATCTCAACACTTCAATCGTCGGCCCAATCGCCCCATTCTCATGCAAAACATTAGCTCCTCTCTGAGGAAAATCCTCCTGAACAAGAGTCGACAGCGTCTGAATCGCCTCATAAGCCGTTGCATGGACCTTACCTCGTAAGAGTCGGACAAGATCAGACAAAACATTACCTTCCAACAAACAAAACGTCGTATTCACACTGCACGAACCCCCATGCGCTCGACAAACAGCCAATCGTGTTTTAAGAAAACAAAAACAACTATGTTTTCGATTCATGAGACTCAATTCTTGACTGCGCATGGATAGATCGCCTAATAGAGCTGCTGCTCTAGCACTTGCTGTCACTGAGTCGACCTTAAGAAGGCTCGTGAGAAGATCATACGCACCGAGTTCCACCACTTTACGCTGCGACTCAAGATTTGTCGGATCTGTGAACCTGAAGAGAGCGCTAAGAGCATTCTCCTTCGCGTCCATTGTTCCTGATTTGATAATATCGATGATTGCTTTTAACCCGCCTAGTTCGATTAACTTTTCGGTTATCGATGTTTCTGATTTGGGCAGGTTGGCTAAGAGACCAGCTGCCGCCATTTGTACATCACTTTTATTGCAATTCTCGAGAAATCCCACTAAAGCTTCGAGCCGTCTAGGTTTAAGGAGATATTCGACAACTCCATCCAGCTGATGCTGGGAGAAAAGAAAGAGAAGATTGATCGCTAATTCTCGTATTTCCTGGTTCGAGTCGTCTAGTAGAGAAAGAATTACGGAAACGCCACTAGCTGAAAGAACTGCAGACTTAATTAGTTCAGCGGATTGACAAATCCCAAGAAGGGCACGTAAGGCAGGCTTACGAACAATGTCCAAAGAGTTGAGGTTTTGTTGAAAAGACAGTAAGGATGTGGTGACAGGCTGTAATTCGAGTCGAATACCCGTTTCATCGACCAGGAATTTAGTACCATCACCATTCGAAGAAAGATTTGCGAGAATTTCAGCACATTTTGCGATAACAATCGCGATGTGGTTTGAAGACAATAGGTTTAGAATGAGAGGGACGCCGCCAGCTGAAGCTATAAGGTGTTTGTTCGGACGGAAGGTTGACAGCATGACGAGCGCGTGTAATGAAAGTTCTTTCGATTCGACATTTCCAGATGCCATCTCGAGCAGAGGGGGGATTATCCCCTCCTCGCCGAGTAACTTGATTTTCTCTTCATCCAGTTCCAAGGTGACAAGTTCTTTCACCATTGATATCCTTAGAGATGCTGATCCTGAAAAGCAGTTGAATGATGCAAACAAAGCACATAAGTTTTGGGTAAATTACAAAAACTACCCCGGAAATTTAACCTAATCACAAAAAATATCCAGTTATCTTTTAAAATTACAAATACCCTCTTAAGATTTGTATTTACTTAATAAATACCTCTTGAGGGTGTAATTTTGTGGAAAATAGAAACATATATCAATGAGCATTTTTTTTTGTAATTAGATTGAACCTCGAGGGTTACTTTGTAACTAACCTTAAGTTTTTCACAGAAAGTTGAGAAGCAAATCACTTGTATTCTGATGATGAATTAAAGAAAGGGATAACTACAAAAACTACCCTTGAGGTTTGAGTTAATTACGAAAAAAAAATAGAGGTTTTCGAAATTACAAAAAAACCGTTTGATTATGTATTACACTTCACCCCTTCATAAGCAAAAATATTTCAAACACCCCCTTGTCATTGGTAAAAGTACTACAATTACTTCCTTACATTTAAACATAATCACACCTCAAGTTTTTTTTTTTTTATTTTCAAACATCTCTGGGCTTTTTTGTAATTAACCAAACCTCCGGGGTAGGTTTTGTAATTATCCCTTAAAGAAAAGGGTGATCTTTGAAGATCCATTTATCCAGAAGCAAGTGAAATCTACACTACATTCAACAATTTGAGAACTAACCTTGGATCACCTTATCAATAAGTGGTCTGAACCAGTTCACTTTAGCAGCCTGAATAATGTTTTCGTCGACATCGCAAAGCTTCGCTAAAAATTCTTCAGCTATTTTAGCGGTTTCATCAACTTGACTTTTGAGAAGGGAAACGAGAAGAGGGATCGCATCGCACTGCTGAGAAAGCATCATGCAATAAAGTGCGTTCCAACCGGATCTATCGTGCAAAACCTCATGTAGCAACTCAACTGCAGCCTTTGATATGCTTGAATCCAATCCTAAGCATGGGACAATTTTCTCAATCCCCTGATTCTCAATGAAGATGTCCTACAAAGTTGGAGGCAGACATTTTATCTTTACAACAAAACATATCCATATTTCGAGTGTGGGTGTATGAAGAAGCTCGGAAAGACAGACTATGAAAAATTAGAAAACGTAGATTTAGACCAAATCCTAAGATTTGACAAGATAGTTAGTTCATACTCTTCATTTTGCCTTCAGAGTTGCATAAATAGTAGTGTTCTAGTATGAAACAACTTCACATTTATCTTACAAGACTATGGGAGTTTTTGAAAACACTTAAAAAAGTGATTATCAGTATTTGGCTGGAAAAAAATAGTTTTTGGTGTTTTCAAATGCCAACTTCTGATTATGCAGAATTAATCAGAATCTAGAAGCAGTCGGAGAAGGGTGCTTTAGATTTTTTATTATGCTACTTATATTACTTGTTTACCGAATACTCTCTATAACTTATTCAACTTTTAGCTTCTATTTAAAACATTACCAACTTATGATTCTCGACTAGTTTTCACTTCCGCTACAATAAATCACTTTCTCTAAAAGTAGAAGTTTTTCAAACATTTCCCTATGTAGTGAATTCATCTCCTAACATCATGAAACCAACAACATTGATTTGATGAAAAAATCATACCCTGCGCTCTCTTTTCTAACCCCACAAACATCAAAAGTATTTTTTCCTCCAAATGCCAGTAAGTAGATTGCAAAGCAGATAAACCAGGCTTCTGTTTGTTTTAGGGATAATTACAAAAACCTCCCTGAGGTTTGGACTAATTACAAAAAAACCCGGAGATATTTCAAAATTACAAAAAGCCCCCTCAAGTTTGCTTCTGTTTTAAATTTAAGGAGGTAATTGTAATATTTGTGTAAGTATCAGGGGGGTTTTGAAATCTTTTTCGTTTATGCAGAGGGAAACCTGAAGGTTTTTTTTTGCAATTTTCAAAACTCTATGGGTTTTTTGTAGTTAGCCCGAACCTCAGGGAGTTTTTTTGTAATTATCCCTTTATTTTATTGTAGGAAACACTTAAAATTAGGAAGCAAAAACTGACCTTGTTTCTAGCATGGCCATCTACAATGTCCTTCAAACTCACCAATAATCTCCTCTTCACTAATTATCCCTTTATTTTATTGTAGGAAACACTTAAAATTAAGAAGCAAAAACTGACCTTGTTTCTAGCATGGCCATCTACAATGTCCTTCAAACTCACCAATAATCTCCTCTTCACATCTGCATTAACCATGCCCCCAACCATATTAACAACAACATCAGTTACTCCCCCAATAGAAATCCAATCCTTATTAATCATATCCTCTCCAACAAGCTCTTTCACCTGATCAAGAGCCATTTCAACACACGAATCGACGCCCGACACCAACTTCGCCCTACAAGACCTAATTCTGACACAATAATTGAGTTCCCTCCATTCCTCAATCGACTGTCTGAGCTGAACGTTCGACCTGTAAGAAAAATCCCGAAGAACTTCGCCCGTCTCAGGATCGGTTTTCTCCCCACACTCAAACCAGCTCTCGAGAGCTGCCCTCTCGCATGCAGTCCCCGTGCAGAGACTAACAGGATCAACCATCACATTCCCGGTTATACGACAAAAAAGGGTTTAAACGGCTCGATACATTCTTCTCTCGGATCGTGACGCTCTATAACATTAAGCCTCTGTAAATACCTTTTTTTTATTTCTTCGTAATCTCTCGCGGCGTCCGCTCGGGACAGCAACTCGATGACCTGTTCCAAAAACAAAACTTCGGCTCTTTCTTTTCGATTTTCAGCTTCTTCTTTCTCTCTTTTAAAGCTCGCTAATTCTTTACTAATCTCTATCGGCTCAATAGGCACGCCAACGGCCCTCGCGATTTCATTAAGCATGTCGTTTGCGAATTCCTTGTTGTACGCTTTATCCGAGAGACCCTGGTTCAATTTATCGACGATCTGGAGACGAGAATGAGACGCTACAAATTCCGCTCGTTGCATCTCGTTTTGTAACCTATGCACCTTGTCTGAGATTCCCGACAGGACTTCGATATTAGTTAATGATAGAGCGGACAGAGAATTTCCAATCTCTCTTGTAACATCCTGCATCTCTTTAACAATGTGTCTGCATTTGACTAATAGGTAGAATCGAGCTCGGGATTTATATTTATCGATTAATTTATTCGCTTTCTTGACATCGGTTTCGAGAGATTCGAGAGCTTGCCGTGCAGATGGTGAGTCGTTTAATTGCTGTGATTGCAATTCCTTTAAGACAGGCTCGATATCGAGAAGGTGCTTTGCTAAAACCTTAAAACTTTCCTTTTCGAACACGACATCCTTGGCGGCTTGAGCTGTTTTAATGATCTGGTTGGAGAGTACAGCCAAAATAGTTCCAATAGGTATAACCTCTGCCATTGGGATTACTATATAAGGAAAGCTTAGAAGAAATTTCTATTTCTATCCTTGTTCATTCGATATATTTTTCAGCAGCTTTTTGCCATCTCTGCATTGATAAAGAATGTCTAGATATGTAAGTAAACACAATGTTGAATAACAAAACAGCAGCTTATTCTGCTTATAGACATGGAATAGTTTTCAAGACTGACGCACAACAAAGCTAGATTAAGAGGGTGTTTGGCAAAGCTAAAATAAGATCTTATTTTGAAAATAATATCTCGTTTTTTGAGTTTTTGAGTTTTTGCCGGAAAAATCGACGTGTCCACATTTGCGGCAAAATCTCCTAATGTGGAAAACCAATTTCACTTATGTGGACACATTCTAATGCGTTTTCTTTCTTGGGCTTTGTCCCGATTAACAAGCCAACTCAACTATACAATGTCTACATAAATGAAATTAGTCTATATCAGCGGATTTGGCCAAAAATATGGCATGTAATATGAATTTTTCCGGCGAATTCTCCAATTTTTCCCGAATCAAAAGACTGAAATTGAGAGGGTTTTAAAAAATTACGGGTCTTCTTTGCAAATCTTGATTTCTGGAGGACTATTATTGCAAGCCCCCTGTAGTTACAAGGCTAAAATTGCAATTTACCCCAAAAGCAATGAAAGCGTGCATAAAATTATATAAATTAATGAGCACATCTCAAAAAAACTAACACACACCACGAGAAAAATAAAGTACTTAAGCATGATTAAAAACTGAAAATGAATTATTACAGCAGAAAATTGTTAAAGAAAATGGTAGCACTACACTTCAAGAACACAGAAAAAAGTACAAGCCCAGGAACATGATCAACATTACAGAAATGACTACAATCAAGAAACACATGAAACATGTAAAACTTTTTTTTTAAGCAGTAAAAATTACACAAGACTTGGTGAGAAAGTTACCTGGCTTCAAGAAGCTAAAAGTATAGAATTTGTCTCTGATGATGACCAGATATGCCATCTTTCTGTAAATAATAAAAGCAAAATAGTTTAGACCATATTGACTTTCAGGGTCAACGAGTCTTCCACTTACGAAATCTCTCTTCATTTTCTTGGAAAAAACCCATTGGATGAATTTATCTCCAGCTGTGATTGATTCATTTGGTTTGGAATTTTCTCAGCTCAATTTGGTGGAAAAAGGGTCGTATAAATTTAACTTTTCTTTTTATTATTTTTGATTAATAATTAATAAAAAAGTAAAGAGGGGAATGTTATTGCCTGTGAATTTTCCAGGAAATGTTTTCTTGGTTTGAAAATATATATATATATATATAAATAGATGGATAATATAGTGGAGAGGATAGTAGGGAAATCCGCAGCACAAAATTCTAACACTAAAACACGAGGTTGATCCGAGCTTCCGAGTATCAGATTAATATTTTTGTTTAATGATAAGTTTTTTTTTCCTTAATAAAAAAGGGATGAGTGTTTCCATTATCCGTGATCAGAGATTCATGATGCAAATATATAGTAAACTCTCCATAATTGCGAAGAATGTTTTTCCCTTTATGCCATATCTGATTTTAGGATTTTGATGAGAAAAATGTCCAACTTGTTTGTCTAAAGTATCTGTATCGAGTTGTAGACGAACTTCATTCAAAGATCCATCGATGATTTAATTTACATAACTCGTTTAATTCTAAGTGAATTAAATTTAATTCACTTGTTTGCCCAGTGGAAACACATTGATGATCATCCGTATCAAATTCGATGAAATCTGATTTAAATACGTCTAATCTTATCCACACACACCAAAAAAAAAAAAAAGTACATCTTCTAACCTCGTCACTGTCGGCTGTTTATACTGACTCGTTTCGATTCTTTTCCATACTAGGAAGGAACCAGTACAAATGTCGTCGTGTTTTCGTGTTATCTATCTTGTTTAGTCATAAATATAATTTTAAATGAATTTATAAAAGAAAAAAAGACAGCTTTCTATTCATCTTACTTCTAAAAGAAAAAAAGACAGCAACACAAATACTCAGATTAAATTGCCAATTCTGTCAATTACACAACAAAATTTACAGATCAGTGTGCACATAATTATTGGAACCACACATTAACATTAGTGTAACAATTTTGAAACTTTTTAGGGCCACAAACAGTTAAAGCCCAAATAAACATTCATTTCTTACAGACTTGGAGATCCATCCATCAATGCCTGTCTCTATCACGAGCTAATTCCCGTGCCATCTCCCTCATCTCCTCGGGTGATGGAGGCCGTGGAGCTTCGGGCGGGTAGACGACATATTGACGCTTCATAATACATCAGAAATTCGCTTTAGAAAGACATATATCAAAGTGAGATAGGTATATATATCAACACGTGAGTATTTCATACGATTACTAAATGAAATCACATCAGAAATTCGATTTAGAAAGACATATATCAAAGTGAGATAGGTATAAATATCAATACGCGAGTGTTTCATACGATTACTAAATGAAATCAATCAGTAACTCAAAATTATCACCACAACGTGCTCAACGGGTGTGCTAAAAGCTATTAAAATTGTAAATGTCGAACTCACAAGTGATACAAATTGGATAAAAAGTTCAAATACTAAACAGGTTAGTCAGTTTAATTGCCTCTCCAAATGTTAATTTCATTTATAGGGATTCTCCTATATTTTTGTCAGGCTATAAATGTTATGATAGTTAGTTGTTAGTGTTGGTATATTAGAAGTTGCTATTTCTACTTTGATTAGTTACACGCTTTTTACACGTTTTCTTCTCCTATAAAAGCTGGCTACTGTACATGCTTTTCATATGAATAACAGAATTCTATCTTCCCGCCTTTCATCTTTCTTCATGTTTTCTGCATTTCTTCAATTCTTCGTGGTATCCAGAGCCTAGTTTTTCCGCCATGGATCTAAGCTGGATTTCTGGAGATAGTATGCAACCTTTGTTTGCAAATCAGACAGTTGTGAAGGATGATCCTTCGCTACAGTTGCAAGGATCCGATCATCCTGGCATGTTACTCGTTTCGAATGTTTTCACCGGAAATAACTATCACTCATGGAGGCGATCTATGTTAATTGTTCTAGGAGCTAAGACGAAGCTCGGATTCATAAGTGATGGCACGAAAATACCTGCTGCGGATTCAGCTGAATATGCAAAATGGAAGAAGGTGGATTGGATGGTGACGAGTTGGATACTCAATTCAGTTTCAAAGGATCTCTCTGAAGCTTTCATTTATGCTAACTCTGCAAAGGAACTGTGGGAAGATATAGCTCAACGATTTGGCGACAGCAATGGTCCGCTCTTATTTCAGCTCCAGAAAGAAATTGCTACATGTAGGCAAGGTAATCTTTCAGTTGCTGCCTATTTCACTAAGCTTAAACGGCTGTGGGATGAATATGCAAGTATTGTCATGGTTCCTGAATGTACTTGTGGTGCAAATAAGGCGTCAGTTAATCTAGATCTCAATACCAAACTTATGCAATTTTTGATGGGATTAAATGATAGCTATGAGCATGTACGCAGTCAAATATTATTGATCGATCCATTGCCTGCTGTGAATAAAGCATATTCTATGGTATTGAGTGTTGAAAAACAGAGACAAGTGTAGACTGCATTTCCAGACACACAGGATAATATGGCCATGTATGGAAGGGCTACTGGTGGATCTGGCAGGGGTACTTCTTTCGTGGTAACACTAATGTTACTAATTGGAATGGAGGCAGAGGAAGAGGTATTTTTCGCAGAAGTAAGGAAGAAAGAGCCAAGCTCACATGTGAACATTGTCATATCACTAGACATGAAAAGGTTGAATGCTTCAAGCCATAGTTGTTAAAGGCACGCCTGAGGCGCTGGCGCGCAGGGCGAAACCCAAAACGCCTCCGGTGCCCAAAGGCGGGCGCTGTGTCGGAGGCGCGCGCCTGAGCTCGCCTGGGCGAGCTTTTTGGAGGCGTTCAGGCGCTCGTAAGGCGCGCCTCATGTGCTTCCCGATGTTTTCTTCTTGTTAAACCCTATCCAGAGTTGTTTTTTTTGGTTTTTTGGTTTTTTTGGAAAGGTCCAAAGTTGTTACTTATTCTTTTGACACTTCTATTAGTTGGGCTGAATATTCATTTAGGATTTTGAAAAGAAATTAGACAACAAAACTAAAAGAACGTGACTTAGCCACTTAGGGCACAGCCGCACAAAATGTTTCTTCTTCACGCTCACACTGAACTTGGCGTCGCCGACTCGCCGGAGCCGTCCGACCCTGCAGGAGCTGCGCCGCCTCCAGTCCAGCATCGCCCAGGGACATTTTTCCTTTTTCTTCTGTTATTTATTTAACTTGTTGAATGTTTTTATTATATACTAGGGTTATACAATTATTGTTTCTTATTTTAATTCTTCTATTATCTACAGATTACTGAATACTATCTTTTATTGTTATTGTTTTTTGGTTATTATTATTATTTTTTATTATTTCAGCATATTTTCTTGATAAAAAACATAAGTTATATATTTTTTAAATATTTTTATTATTTATGCGCCTCATGTACAAAAGGCGCGCGCCTCGCCTCGCGCCTTGCGCCTCAGGCTCCAGGAGGCTTTGCGCCTTGGTGCGCCTTTCGCCTTTAACAACTATGCTTCAAGCTTATTGGTTATCCTGATTGGTATAAATTGCCCAAGGAGATGAGGCAGAGATCTGTGAGCAATTGTGTGACTGCTTCACCAAAGGAAGAAAATGTTAAAGACCAGCAGATGCCACAAATTGCAAATCTCATTCAACAGGAGATTGCAAAGTTATGGCCTCTCAGGGTGGATCTGGTACTTCTAACCTTGCACAGACTCCACTTGGAAATTTTATGGACTATGCAGGTATGAACTACCTTAATGATGATCAGTATGCATTGAATGTTATTGGAGAGATTGACAAGGCAGCTTGGATCATTGATACCGGAGCTAGTAGACACAATGCTAGTTGGATGACACATTTGCAACCAACTCACACAAATATCACAGTTCATTTGCATGATGGCTCTTTTCAGTCAGCCACGCACATTGGTCATGTGGCTTTGGACACTGCACTTACTCTCACAGATGTCCTCTATGTCCCTTCTTTTAAACACAATCTGTTGTCAGTCTCTCAGTTAACTCAAAACACTTCTCTGAAATGCATTTTTTATTCTGATCATTGTGTGTTGCAGGACCAGCAGACTGAGGAAGTGGTAGCTAGAGGCAAGGTGTATGGAAGGCTCTATGTTCTTCCTTCATCTTCTTTTCATTCTAATGTTCCAATCAGTTGTAACTCTGCTCTTTCTGTGCATCATCTTGAATTGTGGCATCATAGATTGGGACATGCTTCCCCTACTATCTTAAGTCATTTACCTTTCCTTTCTGCTGTTTGTAAGACTGATAAACAACAGCTCTCTTTGAAGTGTGATGTTTGCCATAAATCAAAACAATCCAGATTGACTTTTCCTTTAAGTGAATCTTATGATGCAAACACCTTTGACTTAATTCATGTTGATTTGTGGGGTCCATATGCTGTTACTTCTTTGCTTAATACTCCTTATATGCTGACTATATTGGATGATCACAGTAGAGCTACTTGGATCTTCCTACTTCATCATAAATCAGAAGTTTCTAAGATGCTTGAGAGATTCATTCTCCTAGTGAAAACTCAATTCAATGTTGTTATTAAAACAATCCGCAGTGATAATGGATTGGAATTTGTGAACCAAGAATGTCTTCATCTATTTCATGCTCATGGCATTTAACATCATAAAACCTGTGTCTACACTCCACAGCAAAATGGAGTGGTGGAAAGGAAGCACAGGACATTGCTTGATATGGCTAGAGCTCTTATGTTCCACTCTTGCCTTCCTTCTCATTTTTGGCCTTTTGCTCTTTTAACTGCTACTCACATCATCAACAGGCTTCCCAATTCTGTTGTTCACTGGAAAACTCCCTATGGCTACTCTATCATCATTCACCTGATTACTCTCTCCTTAAACCATTTGGTTGCTTGGTTTATGCTACCAATGTCCATCCTCATAAACACAAGTTTGATCCCAGGGCAAATAGGTGTGTTTTTCTGGGGTATGAACAAGGTAAAAAGGGATACAAATTGTATGACATTGAAAACAAACAACTCTTAGTTTCCAGAGATGTTGTTTTTGTTGAGGATATTTTTCCTTATTCCACTACTTCTCCTGTTTCTCTTCCTCCTTCAAACACTCCTTTCATTGGTTCTACCATTCCTTCCCTTGACACTGCAGACTCTCCTAACTCTTCTCCTCCACCATCTACTGCATCATCTGATATCTCTTCATCTCTCCTTCCTAGAAGAAGTACAAGACAGGTTACAAAACCTGCTTGGATGTCTGACTTTGTTGTAAATGTTGTACATACACCTGCATCTGCCTCAGCTGCTCTCCCTGGTTCTGTTACTGCTACACCAATGTATCCTCTCACTACTTTCCCTTATACTTGTCCTTCTTCTTTTACTTCTGCTTACACTGCTTTTTTAGCTAATCTTGATGCTAGTCATGAGCCTCACAGCTATGCTCAGGCCTGTACTGATCCTCTATGGGTTGCTGCTATGCAACATGAGTTGGATGCACTTGAGAGGAATCATACTTGGGTGATTACTTCCCTTCCTCCAGGGAAGAGGCCTATTGGCAGCAAATGGGTGTTCAAAGTTAAAAGGAACCCTGATGGAAGTGTTGAGAGGCATAAGGCCAGGTTAGTTGCAAAGGGATATGATCAAGTTTATGGAGTTGATTATATGGATAGCTTCTCTCCTGTTGCAAAACTGGTTACTGTCAGATTTTTGATTGCTTTAGCCACAACAAAGGGATGGTTCTTATCACATGTGGATATAAATAATGCATTTCTGCATGGCTACTTAGATGAGGATATATATATGCTTCCTCCTGAAGGTTACACAAAGTGTCTGCAGCAGGAGGTGTGTCACCTCAAGAGAAGCCTATATGGGCTTAAGCAAGCTAGTAGACAATGGAACACCGAGTTTTGTGGGAAGTTAGTGGCTTTTGGCTTCATTCAGTCACCTCATGATTGTTGTCTATTTGTGAAAGCTACTTCCAGTTCATTTCTTGCTCTTTTGATCTATGTGGATGATGTTCTCATCACAGGATCTAATATGGAGGATATTGCCTCTCTCAAGAAGTATTTGGATGGTCTGTTCACTATTAAAGATCTAGGAGAGGCGAGAATATTTTTGGGAGTTGAAATTGCTAGAGATGTCTCTCGGTACTTATCTAAATCAAAGAAAGTATGTTTTGGACATACTTAAAGATGCTGCATGTTGCTTTGTAAGCTGCCTGCACGGACTCGTTTTCCTACAGGGGTTAAGTTGGTTGGACAGGATGGTACACCTCCGAAGGAGCCGATCAATACAGGAGGTTGTTAGGGAGGCTATTATACTTGAATTTTACTAGACTGACGATATCACCTATTGTGTCCAACAGCCTTAGTCGGTTTCTTAACAATCCTTATTCTTCACATTGGGAGTCAGCTATTCATCTCTTGAGATATCTTAAAGGATGTCCCTCAAAGGGGCTGTTCTATCCTGCTTTGCTTGTGATGGGAAGCTTCTTGCATATTGTGATGCAGATCGGGCTTCTTGTCTTTGAGACAAGAAGATCATTCTTGGTTTCTCGCATATTTTTGGAGATGCATCGATCTCTTGGAAGACTAAGAAACAAAACATCGCGGTGTCTAAGTCTTCAATCGAATCCGAATATGGGCCTCGAGTGCTTCTTGTTTGTGAGCTTCAATGGGTAGCTTATCTTCTTCGATCTTTCCCTATCCATTCCTCTTCCTATTCCTCTGTTTTGTGATAATCAAGCCGCTATCTACATTGTGGAGAATCCTGTATTCCATGAACGCACAAAGCACCTTGAAATCGATTGTCATTTGGTTAGAAACAAGTTCAAGGAAGGCTTTGTTACACCTCACAAAATTTCTTCTTGTCAGCAGGTGGCTAATCTTTTCACCAAGGCATTGGGGAGCTCAATTTAACTATCTTAGTTCCAAGTTGGGCATGAAGGATGCACACCATGGCCCAACTTGAGGGAATTTGTTATGATAGTTAGTTGTTAGTGTTGGTATATTAGAAGTTGCTATTTCTACTTTGATTAGTTACACGCTTTTTACACGTTTTCTTCTCCTATAAAAGGTCAAGCTCTGTACATGCTTTTCATATGAATAACAGAATTCTATTTTCCCGCCTTTCATCTTTCTTCATGTTTTTCGCATTTCTTCAATTCTTCAATAAACAATTTCATTTTTTTCCTCATAAATGAGAATTCTCTTTTGTTTTGTTTGGCAAAGATCATGTTTGTTTGTGAAAAAATATAAGACAATTCCTCCTCCTTCTCGCAAGAAACTTCTATAAATTTGGAAGGGTTTTAATAGTTATTATAATTATAAAAATTATTTGAAAAAATAATGCAAAAATACACGGATTACAACTTATTGTAAAATGCCACTTTTTTTAGTCTCAGATCGATGCTTGGCATTGACATTATTCATTTATTTTTTAAATTTAGAATAAACGTGTCACTTGTGATGATGCTTTAAATGGTATTTTTATTTCACACAAAGTGACGCCTTCAAGATGGAGTCCCAGCCCTGTTTCATGCCTTCAACGATGTTAAGTAAAATCAACAATAGTTCTATTAATCATCCGTTTTGAAATCAATGGCCGATTACATGATCCATTGTCGAGATGACAAGGTTCAACCGTGTGTCCATGTTTGATCTTTTCACGGCCGAAAGCAAGGATAAAAGAGTGAAAAATGTTCCATTCTTCTCCTACCAAGACACAACACGAGCTTCTCCTTTTTCTCTTGGCTTATTTTCTACCATTTTAGTCTATCCACTCTATGTCGATTATTTCAACTTATTTGGAATTCTAATCTACCATGTAGAGGGCAAGACTTATGTCATGTTCATTTTTACTTTGTGCCTCAAATTTTGTTATGCAACAAAAGATCGTGCAAATTGTTGGCTTGATCATATCTAGAGCGCCGTCCTCCGGATATCGTAAAGCTATTAAAATCGCGATCAAGGATAGCCCTACTAAAAAGCTTGACCTTTCTCAGGGAATGTTTGCAAACTCCAAAGAAAAAAATGATTCTTAGCTTCTAAGGGGAAAAATAGTTGTCTTTTGCATCAATTTTTTTTTTTTTTTTAATGTCCGCAAACACTTCCTAAGCTGAAAAAGGCTTGGTTGTTTTATAAAGAAAATCAAGGTCAAGCTTCATTTTTCTCTCACAAAAACAATTTTCAATCACGGTAACTTTTCATTATTCCCTTTCAAGTTCAATTCTCATTAGTTCTTCCACCTCCACTCCTCCCTCTACCCCAAAGGAAAAAAATATATAAAGAAAAAAGAAAATTGAAAAAGGCAAACAGATAACAAAACCAATATAACAAATGAGCGGCAATTCCAGCCCCCTTTTCCCTCTAGATACACCCACCCTATTTTTTAAAAACAACTCATTTACTTAGTACATCCCCCAATATTCCCCAATTTACCCTGCCCTCATTAAACCCATATGGCACGACGGCATGATGGTCGTGTCATCGTGTCATCCCATTTGAGTTATGCCATTCAATTTGAGTCATCGTGTCATCGTGTCATATGGCAGGATGGCACGATAGCCCCACCGTGTCATATGGGAGGATGGTACGATGGTCATGCCACCGTGTCATCTATTGTACCATCATATCATCCCATTTGAGACATCGTGCCACATGGCACGATGGCAGGATGGATTGTCGTGTCATCGTGCCATCATGTCATCTACCATAGTGAGGGTATTAAAGTCTTTTAAATTCATGGTATTTTTGTAATTATAGGAAATTGGGTGTATTTAGAGAAAATTGTGAATAGCAACCCATAACAACTACAAACACAGCAAAAATGAGTAAATCCCTGAGATACATAGAATAGATGCAATTAAACTAGAAATCACAAAGGAAGCTCAAAATATGGTTCCAGTTTTTGTTTTTTTTTTTAAATTTACACTACCAAAATGCATGACACCATAATCTATTTCAGAAATTCAAATCATATTTACCCCCAAAAGAGGCAGAAAATAATCTACCCTTTATATATACATATACAAAGAAACTGGTTGAACTAAATTGTTTCCATTTCAGATTAACTGAAATAAATATATCTCATTTTTTTTCCAGAGACTCCATGAAATAATTAAACCATTACACAGAAAAAGTAAATAAATACTGCAGGCGAAAAAAGAATTACGTAATAAAATATATTCTTACATTGCCCATGACTTTCTGGAGATTTTTGGTGTTGCTGGCGAAGAAGTACATCATCCCAATCGGAACGGTGACGTATACTGCAAATTTCGCAATTTCCAGTATCCCTTTTGATGTACCCAAAGATGACATTTTTGTCGCTGTTGATTTTCTTTTATATGGAAATTAATTCGAGATCTCAGGGTAGAGACTACAGAGAAGTAAGCAAAACCTCTGGAAGAAATGGAAGGATATGAATTGGGATACGTGGGAGGTTTTTGGTTTATATATATGGGCTACGGTGGATTTTGTAGATGGGCTGGCCCAGTAATTTTACAGAAACTAGTGTTCAATGAGTGTGGGCTTTGGAGACAATTCGAAACCCAACCGAGATAGGTAGGTTGTGAAGAACAAAATTAAAAGCTCCAATTCGATTATTTGATATACAGGTAGGGGATCACGCCTCAATCCCCCACCTCCGGGGTGTTATTTTATAATTAAAAAAAAAGCTCCAATTCGATCGTATTCCCTAATTTCCATGCTTGTGAATGACGTGTGTATATTTAAACGAATTCGTGTGACCTCTATGTTTTGTTATATTACCTCTCCCAACCTAGACATTAGACAAACAAAATTAAAGTATTATTTTTTTATTCCACGATGAATGTCATGTACACGAATGTGTGCGACCTATAGGTCATCATAAAAAATCATATAAGTTATTTGAGAGTTTTCTTGATGAGTTCCATGTACCATTTAATAAACATGTGCAACTTTTGATGCATTAGGGAATCTCTAATGTCAGTTAACGAGCCAATATAATACACACGTGCATTGTGGTGTCTAGTGTGTGGTTTTAATTTTTTCACAAGACGGACCCACTAAAAAAGCAGCATCAACACACAAGTTGGGTTGTTGTGTTAACACGTGTAGTGTTATGGAAGTGTACTTTTAAAATGAGTGATGTTGCAACTAGGTCTCATAAAAAAGTGCTTTAAAAACATGTAGCGTTGTTGATGCCCTTACAGTCACCCAACTTATGTCCTCGAAATTAAGGAGTTATTTCTACACCAAATGGAACCAAATATCATAAGACGATTGTTTCTTCATCATTTTAGGTAGGCCCAATAGTTGGGCCAGCTAAACTAGCCCAATCAACAAATTTTGTAGAAACAAGTGAAAAACGCAATTAAGTGTATCGTAAAAGTTTAAAGTATGAAATTATAAAAGTAGGGGTGACCATGGTTTCAGAACCGCCAATTCTGATTCCAAAATAGATGGTTTCAGTTCCTAAAAAATGAGAAACTGGAACCAAAACTGTTACCTCGTGATTTTGGTTCCAAAATTAGAACAGTTGGTTCCTCCATGGTTTTCGGTTCAAGTTTTAATTAGAAACATTTTTTCTTCTTTTGATATTTTTAAAAATAATTTATCAATTTCAATTACCAAAAAAAGAGAAAGGAAAAATGGTGGGGACTTGGACTTAATATTCATAATAACATTAAATTTTGCACTTAATATTAATGATAATATTAAGTTCCATATGTATCCTCTTAGGGTATAGAGGAATCAAAGTCCACGTATGTCTCAAATGTGGCTAGGTAAAGTCTAGAAGATGGGGTTGAATGGACTTTACAAATTTTGTAAAACACTTATTAAATGAAAACATTTAAATTCATTACACAACAGAAGAATCAATGACACTTGAGTATCAACTGACAGATGAGTTAAAGCTTGACAGTAGAGTTATGCACTCATAGATAGATCACTTGACAGTGTTATTGATAGATTAACTCAGCTGGTAAGCTATAAAATCTTTTTTAATTTTTGTTTTCAAGTTACAACAGAAGGGTTCCACATTTTTAGAACATTTAACCTTATTTTTAAAACATGTTAGATTCAATAAACTTATTTTAATGCTTGAATATATGGGAGCAGAAAGCAATAAATAAAGTAAAGTGCAAAAATTAAAATGATATAATATTTATAGTGGTTCAAGAGTGGGACAATCCCTCTAATCCACCATTCTCCTATCACCATAAGTAATCCAATGGTTTGTACAAATCAACTGATATTATATAGCCTTATTCTTCAAGTGTTTGAACACATGATGTTACTGAGTTTCAAGCTTGATGAATGTTCGAATAGAGCTTTGTAAGCTTTGAGAGTTATTCTTGGTAATTTCTTGGTTGCTCAAAGTGTCCTATATATATTTTTGTCAAATTTTCCACAGCTTTTTATAGGAGAGATTTGGATTTTCCCCGTTGAAGAGATATGCAAACTCAAATCCTCTCGTTGGACAGTTGACGTGTTATTTATTGTAGCTTTCATGTTGACCTTTCATGGTTGTTTTTCAGAGTTGCAGGCTTCTGATTTTTGCAGATGTGCATGTGCTTTTCATTGGCAACATTCCTATTGTCTTCATTAAATGACAAGCAACCTTTGGTCATACATCGAACTTTGATGTCTTCGAATGAAAATCTCTCTTAAAGTCTGCGCAAAATATATATCATGAGTTGACTTGAGATGTATGCTACAATATTTCAATTGTCTGACATTTCTTTTCTGAAGTTGAGTCATATGAAACTCATTTGATCTTGACTCATATGTCAGTTTTCTGTCTTGTTTACATTCAACTATAACTTTGAGGCATTCAGCGGAAAGTCTTATGAGTTTTTTGAATTTAGGTGAGGGTCTTTTGAGTAATCTACTCAGCTAAGAGTCTTCTGTTCTTCTAAAAGAGCTTCACTTAGTTGGTCTAAGACTTTTATGATAGTCTTCTGATCTTCAACTAAGCTACATAAAACTTATTTGCTTATCTAATATAAGACTATTACAAAGACAAAATTTTATAACTTGGGGGCGTCGACATTCTGACATAAGTTTTCTAAGCATCATCAAAATCTATACAATAGTATTTGCTAACAACATAGTTCATTTTCAATATTTGGTTTAAGATGTGTGTCATGCAGTTACGAATATAAAATATCATAATAACCATTTCACATTTCTTCTTGCATATTTTTACTGGAAACAATAATAAAAAATGATGATTTTAACTCCTGGTTCCACGGTTTTTGACACCGATAAATCATAACTGAAACCAGCCTACACAGTTCTAGTTCTGATTTTGGAATAAGGCTGGTCAATGGTTCCGATTCTGATTTGAAACCCAATTTCGATTTCATTTGGCCACTCCTATACATAGAGATGTTAAACGGGCACGACATGTTGGCCTGCACCCTTTAAGCCAAGAAAACAAAAGATTAGGGCCGAATTATTTTGGCTCATCTAAATCCGGGCCTTTTTGGCCCCGGACCTTTTAGCTCGAAGCCTATTAAAGCTAGCCCGAAGATTAACCGGGCTATCATGCCATTTTATATATATATATATATATAAATTAATCTTATATCATATATCTACTTTTATTACCTATTACCTATTATTATATTTTTCAAATTCACACATCCCTCATCATTAAGCCTTTAACTTTATCAAATAAGTTATATTTCTCAACAATTGTTTTAATTTATATTTACTACTTAAGTTAAATTTTTGATTTTTATTCTAAATAAGAAAACATCACGAAGTTTGATTAGATTATTTATGATATAAATTATATTTCTAAATGGTATGCTAAATCTAATTTCATACTTTTCTTAATGGAATGTATACAAGACCTATAATTTTTGGGACACCACATAGAATTTATGACTGAGAATATAATAGATAAGAAATAATAGTTGATTAATTTTGATCAAAGCTTGGAAATTAATTATATATTAAACTCAACCAAAACACAATATTCATAATCGATCCACCCCAAAGTGATTAAATACTCCAATTGTTGAAACATATGTCAAATGGGACCGATAGTAACAGGCCCATATGCAATTTACGATGGGCTGAAATGGAGCCCATCATTGAGCCCGGTTAATTATTTAAATAAATCCATTTCAAGTTGCACGGATGCGTAGGCCCACTCTGAGAGAGATGCAAAAGAGAGAGCAAAGCAAGCTGGGCGGAGCTGCGGGTGGCTCCGCCACTCCTGCAGCTAAGCGCGGCCGTCCTATCGGCAGCGGAAGCAACAGCGCCGCTGCATCCGCAGCAGCCGCAGCTTTGGTTGGGGCTACAGGTGACTCCGCCGCCCCGTCCACCCTCCTCGGCCCCTCCCTCCAGGTTCACTCCGCTTTCGCCGGTAAATTTCTTAAAAACCCTAATTTCTCTCTGACCACACACTCTTTAGTCATTTGAGCATTGCGAGTGGAGAAGCTTCTGTAAGCCTGAAACTGCGACGTATTTGTACTTAGTGCTGTATAAATTTGTGAATTTAAGCTGTGAAACTTATTCGGTGTGAATGATTTTTCTTGAAAATTGGGTTTTCACTTAATATTTGTTGAGGGTTTACTAGTTTCGGTTTTGTGTTTCCTGTACTTGTATGTAATTTATGCTTTAGCATATCCTACTAGGTTAATTTCCTTATATGGACTGATAAATTTTACCCGAGATGCACATTGCATTTGAAAGGAAAAGGATTCTGTTATTCCTTTTAAAGCTTCCCTTGTGATTTCTTTTTTTTTTTTTTCCGTTTTGAGGGCGGGTAGGGCTCCAAGCTTAAGAATTTGGTTGGAAATTAAATTAATCAAAATATAGGTTATGAAATGCATGTTGGATTCGAATGTTGAAGTTTTTTTCTTTTTTTCATAGTGTTCAACTTTGTCTGAGTCATGAAATTTTATTTTTTCTTCTGCAACTACTTTACCAGAGCAGAATAACAAAAGGATAGTTTTGGCTCTTCAAAGTGGACTTAAGAGTGAGTTGACGTGGGCGTTGAATGCTCTCACATTGCTATCATTCAAAGAGAAAGACGAAGTCCGGAAAGATGCAACTCCTCTTGCCAAGATTCCTGGATTACTCGACGCTCTACTTCAAGTTGTATGTCGCAATTCCCATGTATGAATGGATATATTTTTTGTGTTAATGTACTTAAACTTGGAATTTTTTCAATTAGAGCAGATAGACGATTGGCGTGATATAGCTCTACCAAGGGTTCTCACAAAGAAACCAAGAGTTAGATTGCTGGGTACTAATTCTGCTGCTACTGGATTTGGAAATCAATATGAGACCCTGAATTCGGGTGATTCTGTTCCACATCCTGGGTAAGGCAAAATATAATGTTCAGCTATGTTGAGTTGGTGGTGTTAAATCCTGAAATGTATCTGTGTGTGTGGTAGTGCTGGATCAAATAAAGAGCTGTCTGCTCAGAAGAATACTACCAAGCCTCGGCCTTCAGGTTGGTGGTTTGAGGAGGATGGCCTCTTTAATCTTGATGAGGAAGGACGGGTAGAAAAGCAGCAGTGTGCTGTAGCTGCTTCAAATATTATAAGGAACTTTTCTTTTATGGCCGAGAATGAAATCGCGATGGGCCAGAATCGTCATTGTCTTGAAACAATGTTTCAGTGTTTGGAAGATTATGTTACAGGTGACAAAATTTGAGATAATGTTGTTAACTTTTCTATCGTGTGTCCGGTTTACATGTAGGGCATATATTATTGGTGGATTATGCTAAGTTTCTTGTAGAGAAACGTGCAGAAAAAGAAAAGATATAGATTATATTTTCCCAGAATTCTGCATTTATGTATTTCATTTTGCTATTCTTTATTGACATTCTTCTGTAATGCTTGAATGTGGACAGAGGATGAAGAACTTGTCACAAATGCTCTGGAGACGATCATGAATTTGGGCCCATTGCTAGACCTTCGAATATTTAGCTCATCAAAGCCTTCATACATCAAAATAACGTAATATTTTGACTCAATATTTAGTTTCATCATATTTCTGCAAATTGTGATATGAAAACCTTTTTCTTAAAATTTCCTCATTCCAGAGAAAAACGTGCAGTCCAGGCCATCATGGGAATGTTGGGATCTGCTGTCAGAGGCTGGCATTGTACAGCTGCAGAATTACTTGGCCGCATGATACTTAACCCTGATAATGAGCCTTTCCTTCTGCCATTTGCTCCTCAGGTCTAATCTGTCTATCATATAATGTCATGTCTAAAGTCTTAGTTAGCATAAACTCCGTCAGATTCTTGACAAAGGATTTATTAAAACTGCAGATTTACAAACGATTAGTCGATATTATGAGCTTCCCAGCTGGCGATGCTCAGGCGGCAGCTGTTAGTGCACTATACAACCTTGCAGAAGTTAATATGGACTGTCGGTTGAAACTTGCCAGTGAGAGATGGTGGGCTGTGAACTTAATAGGGATAAATTAATTACAAATACGACCCTTGAAGTTTAGTCTAACTGCCAAAGAACCCTGTTATCTTTAAAAATTTCAAATGCCCGCTAGTGGTTTGTATTTGTTTTACAAATAACCCCCATCAATAGGTGGCAATTTGTAAAATAAAAATATATGTCAATGGTGTATTTGTAATTTTATAAGATAACTGGATTTTTTTGGTAAATACCTAGGTTTAGCCTAGTTACAAGAAAACTCGGGTTATTTTTCAAAATTACAAATTCCCCCTAAAGTGTTACAAACACACAACACCCCTCTCCCTCTCTGAGGCTTCTGTTTACCTAACAAATACCTCCTCTTGAGGGTGCAATCTGTAAAAAACACAAATCTCAAGGGGGTATTAGTAATTTTGAAAGATAATTGAGTTTTTTTTGTAATTAGGCTAAACCTAAGGGGTAGCTTTTGTAATTAACCCTTTTTGTAACTATCTCAACTTAATAAGATTTGTGAAATCTATAAATTCTTTCAGGTTTTTCTTATGGTAAAATTTGTATCTAAGTTGTGCCTGTAATATATTTCAGGGCCGTTGACCGGTTGTTGAAGGTGATTAAGACGCCACATCCAGTGCCAGAAGTTTGCAGGAAAGCGGCATTAATTTTTGGAGAATCTTGTAATGGAGCCCCAGAACAAGCCTCTGCTGCTAGCTTATGAAAACGCATTTGCGGATATGCTCTTCTCGGAGACGAGGTATGCGGATACGTTTGCTCGGATATTACATGAATTGACTTCCCGACCGAGCAATAAAGTTGCATCAGCTCGTGGAATTTGGGGCATGTAAGTGAGACCTTGAATTGTTAGTTTTCACTGTAGTCTCGAAAACTGTACAGAGTGTCTACTTATTTATTATCTTCTGGAATTTTGTCTCTCCTTTAACACCACCCCCTCTCTCTCCAGGTTTGTATTTGTTATGCAATTTACCCCTCTCAACACCTCCTTAATGGGTGCAATTCATAAAATAGAAACATATGCCGAGTGGTTATTTGTAATTTTGAAAGATAGTTGCGTCTTTTGTAATTTTGAATGGTAATTGGGTCTTTTTTGTAATTTGGCTAAACTTCAAAGGTAGTATTGTAAATACCCCTTATTTGAGGGTAGTATTTGCACTACCCCTCATATAGCATGTATCCTACCATACCTCTACTAAACATAACAAAGAAAACACTGAAAAGACCACATCAGCAGTTGAAAATGCCTTTCCCTTCACAATAGAACATTCAAATATATTTTTACTTTTACAAATATTTCAATTTCACTATCAACATATATAGTCAATGGTAATACAAAAAATAACCCTAACTGCTGTACGATCGCTGCCTCTCCGCTGTACTCCGCTACCGCTGTTGCATTCTGACGCGCTGCTATACCATGGTGGGTTATGATGGGGAAGATGTAAAAATTAGGATTTTATTTTGGGGGAAGGGGTAAAATTGGGATTTAAAAAAGGGTGGGTGTATTAAGAAAAAAGGTGGGTATGGATAGCCCCACCCTTGATTATTAATATGAATCAAAATTAGCAAATGATGCATTCATTATCTCAAAACACTTGAACACAATGAAACATAAAAATTCTATGCATAGTAAAATAACAAAATCATTAAAGTAAAATTTACCAATTAAAAGACTGTAAAGCATATACAGACAGCAACCATGGGCTGAAACACGTTCATATCATCAATAAAAAAACTGTTCAAGGACAACCATAAACAAGCATGAATCATGTAAAAAAGACATCAATGTTTCTCAAAACTAATATACTCACAGACAATAATTCAATCATTTAATCCTACTACTAAAGACGTCGACGATGATCTAGAATAACGTTCGATAAGAAGTAGAATCTTAGTAGCCTTCCTTTGAAGATGCCCATCCTCAAAAATGCCACGGCAAGTAAGCTGCATAAGAGGCGATCTAGCCGTTGATCCATAAAAATCGACCATTTCCCTCAACACGAAAACTTTCTCTAAAAGGCTCAACGCCTCCCCTTTCAACGACTCCGATCCCCATCTCAACACTTCAATCGTCGGCCCAATCGCCCCATTCTCATGCAAAACATTAGCTCCTCTCTGAGGAAAATCCTCCTGAACAAGAGTCGACAGCGTCTGAATCGCCTCATAAGCCGTTGCATGGACCTTACCTCGTAAGAGTCGGACAAGATCAGACAAAACATTACCTTCCAACAAACAAAACGTCGTATTCACACTGCACGAACCCCCATGCGCTCGACAAACAGCCAATCGTGTTTTAAGAAAACAAAAACAACTATGTTTTCGATTCATGAGACTCAATTCTTGACTGCGCATGGATAGATCGCCTAATAGAGCTGCTGCTCTAGCACTTGCTGTCACTGAGTCGACATTAAGAAGGCTCGTGAGAAGATCATACGCACCGAGTTCCACCACTTTACGCTGCGACTCAAGATTTGTCGGATCTGTGAACCTGAAGAGAGCGCTAAGAGCATTCTCCTTCGCGTCCATTGTTCCTGATTTGATAATATCGATGATTGCTTTTAACCCGCCTAGTTCGATTAACTTTTCGGTTATCGATGTTTCTGATTTGGGCAGGTTGGCTAAGAGACCAGCTGCCGCCATTTGTACATCACTTTTATTGCAATTCTCGAGAAATCCCACTAAAGCTTCGAGCCGTCTAGGTTTAAGGAGATATTCGACAACTCCATCCAGCTGATGCTGGGAGAAAAGAAAGAGAAGATTGATCGCTAATTCTTGTATTTCCTGGTTCGAGTCGTCTAGTAGAGCAAGAATTACGGAAACGCCACTAGCTGAAAGAACTGCAGACTTAATTAGTTCAGCTTCGGATTGACAAATCCCAAGAATGGCACGTAAGGCAGGCTTACGAACAATGTCCAAAGAGTTGAGGTTTTGTTGAAAAGACTTCAAGGATGTGGTGACAGGCTGTAATTCGAGTCGAATACCCGTTTCATCGACCAGGAATTTAGTACCATCACCATTCGAAGAAAGATTTGCGAGAATTTCAGCACATTTTGCGATAACAATCGCGATGTGGTTTGAAGACAATAGGTTTAGAATGAGAGGGACGCCGCCAGCTGAAGCTATAAGGTGTTTGTTCGGACGGAAGGTTGACAGCATGACGAGCGCGTGTAATGAAAGTTCTTTCGATTCGACATTTCCAGATGCCATCTCGAGCAGAGGGGGGATTATCCCCTCCTCGCCGAGTAACTTGATTTTCTCTTCATCCAGTTCCAAGGTGACAAGTTCTTTCACCATTGATATCCTTAGAGATGCTGATCCTGAAAAGCAGTTGAATGATGCAAACAAAGCACATAAGTTTTGGGTAAATTACAAAAACTACCCGGAAATTTAACCTAATCACAAAAATATCCAGTTATCTTTTAAAATTACAAATACCCTCTTAAGATTTGTATTTACTTAATAAATACCTCTTGAGGGTGTAATTTTGTGGAAAATAGAAACATATATCAAGAGCATTTTTTTTTGTAATTAGATTGAACCTCGAGGGTTACTTTGTAAGTAACCTTAAGTTTTTCACAGAAAGTTGAGAAGCAAATCACTTGTATTCTGATGATGAATTAAAGAAAGGGATAACTACAAAAACTACCCTTGAGGTTTGAGTTAATTACGAAAAAAATAGAGGTTTTCGAAATTACAAAAAAACCCTTGATGTTTGATTCTGTATTACACTTCACCCCTTCATAAGCAAAAATATTTCAAACACCCCCTTGTCATTGGTAAAAATACTACAATTACTTCCTTACATTTAAACATAATCACACCTCAAGTTTTTTTTTTTTTTTTTTTTTTTTATTTTCAAACATCTCTGGGCTTTTTGTAATTAACCAAACCTCCGGGTAGGTTTTGTAATTATCCCTTAAAGGAAAGGGTGATCTTTGAAGATCCATTTATCCAGAAGCAAGTGAAATCTACACTACATTCAACAATTTGAGAACTAACCTTGGATCACCTTATCAATAAGTGGTCTGAACCAGTTCACTTTAGCAGCCTGAATAATGTTTTCATCGACATCGCAAAGCTTCGCTAAAAATTCTTCAGCTATTTTAGCGGTTTCATCAACTTGACTTTTGAGAAGGGAAGCGAGAAGAGGGATCGCATCGCACTGCTGAGAAAGCATCATGCAATAAAGTGCGTTCCAACCGGATCTATCGTGCAAAACCTCATGTAGCAACTCAACTGCAGCCTTTGATATGCTTGAATCCAATCCTAAGCATGGGACAATTTTCTCAATCCCCTGATTCTCAATGAAGATGCCCTACAAAGTTGGAGGCAGACATTTTATCTTTACAACAAAACATATCCATATTTCGAGTGTGGGTGTATGAAGAAGCTCGGAAAGACAGACTATGAAAAATTAGAAAACGTAGATTTAGACCAAATCCTAAGATTTGACAAGATAGTTAGTTCATATTCTTCATTTTGCCTTCAGAGTTGCATAAATAGTAGTGTTCTAGTATGAAACAACTTCACATTTATCTTACAAGACTATGGGAGTTTTTGAAAACACTTAAAAAAGTGATTATCAGTATTTGGCTGGAAAAAAAAATAGTTTTTGGTGTTTTCAAATGCCAACTTCTGATTATGCAGAATTTAATCAGAATCTAGAAGCAGTCGGAGAAGGGTGCTTTAGATTTTTTATTATGCTACTTATATTACTTGTTTACCGAATACTCTCTATAACTTATTCAACTTTTAGCTTCTATTTAAAACACTACCAACTTATGATTCTCGACTAGTTTTCACTTCCGCTACAATAAATCACTTTCTCTAAAAGTAGAAGTTTTTCAAACATTTCCCTATGTAGTGAATTCATCTCCTAACATCATGAAACCAACAACATTGATTTGATGAAAAAATCATACCCTTCGCTCTCTTTTCTAACCCCACAAACATCAAAAGTATTTTTTCCTCCAAATGCCAGTAAGTAGATTGCAAAGCAGATAAACCAGGCTTCTGTTTGTTTTAGGGATAATTACAAAAACCTCCCTGAGGTTTGGACTAATTACAAAAAAACCCGGAGATATTTCAAAATTACAAAAAGCCCCCTCAAGTTTGCTTCTGTTTTAAATTTAAGGAGGTAATTGTAATATTTGTGTAAGTATCAGGGGGGTTTTGAAATCTTTTTCGTTTATGCAGAGGGAAACCTGAAGGTTTTTATTGCAATTTTCAAAACTCCATGGGTTTTTTGTAGTTAGCCCGAACCTCAGGGAGTTTTTTTGTAATTATCCCTTTATTTTATTGTAGGAAACACTTAAAATTAGGAAGCAAAAACTGACCTTGTTTCTAGCATGGCCATCTACAATGTCCTTCAAACTCACCAATAATCTCCTCTTCACTAATTATCCCTTTATTTTATTGTAGGAAACACTTAAAATTAAGAAGCAAAAACTGACCTTGTTTCTAGCATGGCCATCTACAATGTCCTTCAAACTCACCAATAATCTCCTCTTCACATCTGCATTAACCATGCCCCCAACCATATTAACAACAACATCAGTTACTCCCCCAATAGAAATCCAATCCTTATTAATCATATCCTCTCCAACAAGCTCTTTCACCTGATCAAGAGCCATTTCAACACACGAATCGACGCCCGACACCAACTTCGCCCTACAAGACCTAATTCTGACACAATAATTGAGTTCCCTCCATTCCTCAATCGACTGTCTGAGCTGAACGTTCGACCTGTAAGAAAAATCCCGAAGAACTTCGCCCGTCTCAGGATCGGTTTTCTCCCCACACTCAAACCAGCTCTCGAGAGCTGCCCTCTCGCATGCAGTCCCCGTGCAGAGACTAACAGGATCAACCATCACATTCCCGGTTATACGACAAAAAAAGGGTTTAAACGGCTCGATACATTCTTCTCTCGGATCGTATCGCTCTATAACATTAAGCCTCTGTAAATACCTTTTTTTTATTTCTTCGTAATCTCTCGCGGCGTCCGCTCGGGACAGCAACTCGATGACCTGTTCCAAAAACAAAACTTCGGCTCTTTCTTTTCGATTTTCAGCTTCTTCTTTCTCTCTTTTAAAGCTCGCTAATTCTTTACTAATCTCTATCGGCTCAATAGGCACGCCAACGGCCCTCGCGATTTCATTAAGCATGTCGTTCGCGAATTCCTTGTTGTACGCTTGATCCGAGAGACCCTGGTTCAATTTATCGACGATCTGGAGACGAGAATGAGACGCTACAAATTCCGCTCGTTGCATCTCGTTTTGTAACCTATGCACCTTGTCTGAGATTCCCGACAGGACTTCGATATTAGCTAATGATAGAGCGGACAGAGAATTTCCAATCTCTCTTGTAACATCCTGCATCTCTTTAACAATGTGTCTGCATTTGACTAATAGGTAGAATCGAGCTCGGGATTTATATTTATCGATTAATTTATTCGCTTTCTTGACATCGGTTTCGAGAGATTCGAGAGCTTGCCGTGCAGATGGTGAGTCGTTTAATTGCTGTGATTGCAATTCCTTTAAGACAGGCTCGATATCGAGAAGGTGCTTTGCTAAAACCTTAAAACTTTCCTTTTCGAACACGACATCCTTGGCGGCTTGAGCTGTTTTAATGATCTGGTTGGAGAGTACAGCCAAAATAGTTCCAATAGGTATAACCTCTGCCATTGGGATTACTATATAAGGAAAGCTTAGAAGAAATTTCTATTTCTATCCTTGTTCATTCGATATATTTTTCAGCAGCTTTTTGCCATCTCTGCATTGATAAAGAATGTCTAGATATGTAAGTAAACACAATGTTGAATAACAAAACAGCAGCTTATTCTGCTTATAGACATGGAATAGTTTTCAAGACTGACACACAACAAAGCTAGATTAAGAGGGTGTTTGGCAAAGCTAAAATAAGATCTTATTTTGAAAATAATATCTCGTTTTTTGAGTTTTTGAGTTTTTGCCGGAAAAATCGACGTGTCCACATTTGCGGCAAAATCTCCTAATGTGGAAAACCAATTTCACTTATGTGGACACATTCTAATGCGTTTTCTTTCTTGAGCTTTGTCCCGATTAACAAGCCAACTCAACTATACGATGTCTACATAAATGAAATTAGTCTATATCAGCGGATTTTGCCAAAAATATGGCATGTAATATGAATTTTTCCGGCGAATTCTCCAATTTTTCCCGAATCAAAAGACTGAAATTGAGAGGGTTTTAAAAAATTACGGGTCTTCTTTGCAAATCTTGATTTCTGGAGGACTATTATTGCAAGCCCCCTGTAGTTACAAGGCTAAAATTGCAATTTACCCCAAAAGCAATGAAAGCGTGCATAAAATTATATAAATTAATGAGCACATCTCAAAAAAACTAACACACACCACGAGAAAAATAAAGTACTTAAGCATGATTAAAAACTGAAAATGAATTATTACAGCAGAAAATTGTTAAAGAAAATGGTAGCACTACACTTCAAGAACACAGAAAAAAGTACAAGCCCAGGAACATGATCAACATTACAGAAATGACTACAATCAAGAAACACATGAAACATGTAAAACTTTTTTTTAAGCAGTAAAAATTACACAAGACTGGGTGAGAAAGTTACCTGGCTTCAAGAAGCTAAAAGTATAGAATTTGTCTCTGATGATGACCAGATATGCCATCTTTCTGTAAATAATAAAAGCAAAATAGTTTAGACCATATTGACTTTCAGGGTCAACGAGTCTTCCACTTACGAAATCTCTCTTCATTTTCTTGGAAAAAACCCATTGGATGAATTTATCTCCAGCTGTGATTGATTCATTTGGTTTGGAATTTTCTCAGCTCAATTTGGTGGAAAAAGGGTCGTATAAATTTAACTTTTCTTTTTATTATTTTTGATTAATAATTAATAAAAAAGTAAAGAGGGGAATGTTATTGCCTGTGAATTTTCCAGGAAATGTTTTCTTGGTTTGAAAATATATATATATATATATATATATATATAAATAGATGGATAATATAGTGGAGAGATTCATGATGCAAATATATAGTAAACTCTCCATAATTTTTGTTTAATGATAAGTTTTTTTTTCCTTAATAAAAAAGGGATGAGTGTTTCCATTATCCGTGATCAGAGATTCATGATGCAAATATATAGTAAACTCTCCATAATTGCGAAGAATGTTTTTCCCTTTATGCCATATCTGATTTTAGGATTTTGATGAGAAAAAAGTCCAACTTGTTTGTCTAAAGTATCTGTATCGAGTTGTAGACGAACTTCATTCAAAGATCCATCGATGATTTAATTTACATAACTCGTTTAATTCTAAGTGAATTAAATTTAATTCACTTGTTTGCCCAGTGGAAACACATTGATGATCATCCGTATCAAATTCGATGAAATCTGATTTAAATACGTCTAATCTTATCCACACACACCAAAAAAAAAAAAGGTACATCTTCTAACCTCGTCACTGTCGGCTGTTTATACTGACTCGTTTCGATTCTTTTCCATACTAGGAAGGAACCAGTACAAATGTCGTCGTGTTTTCGTGTTATCTATCTTGTTTAATCATAAATATAATTTTAAATGAATTTATAAAAGAAAAAAAGACAGCTTTCTATTCATCTTACTTCTAAAAGAAAAAAAGACAGCAACACAAATACTCAGATTAAATTGCCAATTCTGTCAATTACACAACAAAATTTACAGATCAGTGTGCACATAATTATTGGAACCACACATTAACATTAGTGTAACAATTTTGAAACTTTTTAGGGCCACAAACAGTTAAAGCCCAAATAAACATTCATTTCTTACAGACTTGGAGATCCATCCATCAATGCCTGTCTCTATCACGAGCTAATTCCCGTGCCATCTCCCTCATCTCCTCGGGTGATGGAGGCCGTGGAGCTTCGGGCGGGTAGACGACATATTGACGCTTCATAATACATCAGAAATTCGCTTTAGAAAGACATATATCAAAGTGAGATAGGTATATATATCAACACGTGAGTATTTCATACGATTACTAAATGAAATCACATCAGAAATTCGATTTAGAAAGACATATATCAAAGTGAGATAGGTATAAATATCAATACGCGAGTGTTTCATACGATTACTAAATGAAATCAATCAGTAACTCAAAATTATCACCACAACGTGCTCAACGGGTGTGCTAAAAGCTATTAAAATTGTAAATGTCGAACTCACAAGTGATACAAATTGCATAAAAAGTTCAAATACTAAACAGGTTAGTCAGTTTAATTGCCTCTCCAAATGTTAATTTCATTTATAGGGATTCTCCTATATTTTTGTCAGGCTATAAATGTTATGATAGTTAGTGTTGGTATATTAGAAGTTGCTATTTCTACTTTGATTAGTTACACGCTTTTTACACGTTTTCTTCTCCTATAAAAGCTGGCTACTGTACATGCTTTTCATATGAATAACAGAATTCTATTTTCCCGCCTTTCATCTTTCTTAATGTTTTCTGCATTTCTTCAATTCTTCATGGTATCCAGAGCCTAGTTTTTCCGCCATGGATCTAAGCTGGATTTCTGGAGATAGTATGCAACCTTTGTTTGCAAATCAGACAGTTGTGAAGGATGATCCTTCGCTACAGTTGCAAGGATCCGATCATCCTGGCATGTTACTCGTTTCGAATGTTTTGACCGGAAATAACTATCACTCATGGAGGCGATCTATGTTAATTGCTCTAGGAGCTAAGACGAAGCTCGGATTCATAAGTGATGGCACGAAAATACCTGCTGCGGATTCAGCTGAATATGCAAAATGGAAGAAGGTGGATTGGATGGTGACGAGTTGGATACTCAATTCAATTTCAAAGGATCTCTCTGAAGCTTTCATTTATGCTAACTCTGCAAAGGAACTGTGGGAAGATATAGCTCAACGATTTGGCGACAGCAATGGTCCGTTATTATTTCAGCTCCAGAAAGAAATTGCTACATGTAGGCAAGGTAATCTTTCAGTTGCTGCCTATTTCACTAAGCTTAAACGGCTGTGGGATGAATATGCAAGTATTGTCATGGTTCCTGAATGTACTTGTGGTGCAAATAAGGCGTCAGTGAATCTAGATCTCAATACCAAACTTATGCAATTTTTGATGGAATTAAATGATAGCTATGAGCATGTACGCAGTCAAATATTATTGATCGATCCATTGCCTGCTGTGAATAAAGCATATTCTATGGTATTGAGTGTTGAAAAACAGAGACAAGTGCAGACTGCATTTCCAGACACACAGGATAATATGGCCATGTATGGAAGGGCTACTAGTGGATCTGGCAGGGGTACTTCTTTTCGTGGTAACACTAATGTTACTAATTGGAATGGAGGCAGAGGAAGAGGTATTTTTCGCAAAAGTAAGGAAGAAAGAGCCAAGCTCACATGTGAACATTGTCATATCACTGGACATGAAAAGGCTGAATGCTTCAAGCTTATTGGTTATCCTGATTGGTATAAATTACCCAAGGAGATGAGGCAGAGATCTGTGAGCAATTGTGTGACTGCTTCACCAAAGGAAGAAAATGTTAAAGACCAGCAAATGCCACAAATTGCAAATCTCATTCAACAGGAGATTGCAAAGTTTATGGCCTCTCAGGGTGGATTTGGTACTTCTAACCTTGCACAGACTCCACTTGGAAATTTTATGGACTATGTAGGTATGAACTACCTTAATGATGATCAGTATGCATTGAATGTTATTGGAGAGATTGACAAAGCAGCTTGGATCATTGATACCGGAGCTAGTAGACACATGTGTGTCAATGTTAGTTGGATGACACATTTGCAACCAACTCACACAAATATCACAGTTCATTTGCATGATGGCTCTTTTCAGTCAGCCACGCACATTGGTCACGTGGCTTTGAACACTGCACTTACTCTCACAGATGTCCTCTATGTCCCTTCTTTTAAACACAATCTGCTGTCAGACTCTCAGTTAACTCAAAACACTTCTCTGAAATGTATTTTTTATTCTGATCATTGTGTGTTGCAGGACCAGCAGACTGAGGAAGTGGTAGCTAGAGGCAAGGTGTATGGAAGGCTCTATGTTCTTCCTTCATCTTCTTTTCATTCTAATGTTCCAATCAGTTGTAACTCTGCTCTTTCTGTGCATCATCTTGAATTGTGGCATCATAGATTGGGACATGCTTCCCCTACTATCTTAAGTCATTTACCTTTCCTTTCTGCTGTTTGTAAGACTGATAAACAACAGCTCTCTTTGAAGTGTGATGTTTGCCATAAATCAAAACAATCCAGATTGACTTTTCCTTTAAGTGAATCTTATGCTGCAAACACCTTTTGACTTAATTCATGTTGATTTGTGGGGTCCATATGCTGTTACTTCTTTGCTTAATACTCCTTATATGCTGACTATAGTGGATGATCACAGTAGAGCTACTTGGATCTTCCTACTTCATCATAAATCAGAAGTTTCTAAGATGCTTGAGAGATTCATTCTCCTAGTGAAAACTCAATTCAATGATGTTATTAAAACAATCCGCAGTGATAATGGATTGGAATTTGTGAACCAAGAATGTCTTCATCTATTTCATGCTCATGGCATTTTACATCATAAAACCTGTGTCTACACTCCACAGCAAAATGGAATGGTGGAAAGGAAGCACAGGACATTGCTTGATATGGCTAGAGCTCTTATGTTCCACTCTTGCCTTCCTTCTCATTTTTGGCCTTTTGCTCTTTTAACTGCTACTCACATCATCAACAGGCTTCCCAATTCTGTTGTTCACTGGAAAACTCCCTATGAGCTACTCTATCATCATTCACCTGATTACTCTCTCCTTAAACCATTTGGTTGCTTGGTTTATGCTACCAATGTCCATCCTCATAAACACAAGTTTGATCCCAGGGCAAATAGGTGTGTTTTTCTGGGGTATGAACAAGGTAAAAAGGGATACAGATTGTATGACATTGAAAACAAACAACTCTTAGTTTCCAGAGATGTTGTTTTTGTTGAGGATACTTTTCCTTATTCCACTACTTCTCGTGTTTCTCTTCCTCCTTCAAACACTCCTTTCATTGGTTCTACCATTCCTTCCCTTGACACTGCAGACTCTCCTAACTCTTCTCCTCCACCATCTACTGCATCATCTGATATCTCTTCATCTCTCCTTCCTAGAAGAAGTACAAGACATGTTTTGTAACCTGCTTGGATGTTTGACTTTGTTGTCAATGTTGTACATACACCTGCATCTGCCTCAGCTGCTCTCCCTGGTTCTGTTACTGCTACACCAATGTATCCTCTCACTACTTTCCCTTATACTTGTCCTTCTTCTTTTACTTCTGCTTACACTGCTTTTTTAGCTAATCTTGATGCTAGTCATGAGCCTCACAGCTATGCTCAGGCCTGTACTGATCCTCTATGGGTTGCTGCTATGCAACATGAGTTGGATGCACTTGAGAGGAATCATACTTAGGTGGTTACTTCCTTTCCTCCAGGGAAGAGGCCTATTGGCAGCAAATGGGTGTTCAAAGTTAAAACGAAGCCTGATGGAAGTGTTGAGAGGCATAAGGTCAGGTTAGTTGCAAAGGGATATGATCAAGTTTATGGAGTTGATTATATGGATAGCTTCTCTCCTGTTGCAAAACTGGTTACTGTCAGATTTTTGATTGCTTTAGCCACAGCAAAGGGATGGTTCTTATCACATGTGGATATAAATAATGCATTTTTGCATGGCTACTTAGATGAGGATATATATATATGCTTCCTCCTGAAGGTTACACTAAGGTTGCAGCAGGGGAGGTGTGTCACCTCAAGAGAAGCCTATATGGGCTTAAGCAAGCTAGTAGACAATGGAACACTGAGTTTTGTGGGAAGTTAGTGGCTTTTGGCTTCATTCAGTCACCTCATGATTGTTGTCTATTTGTGAAAGCTACTTCCAGTTCATTTCTTGCTCTTTTGATCTATGTGGATGATGTTCTCATCACAGGATCTAATATGGAGGATATTGCCTCTCTCAAGAAGTATTTGGATGGTTTGTTCACTATTAAAGATCTAGGAGAGGCAAAATATTTTTTGGGAGTTGAAATTGCTAGAGATGTCTCTGGTACTTATCTAAATCAAAGAAAGTATGTTTTGGACATACTTAAAGATGCAGGCATGTTGCTTTGTAAGCCTGCACAGACTCCTTTTCCTACAGGGGTTAAGTTGGTTGGACAGGATGGTACACCTCTGAAGGAGCCAGATCAATACAGGAGGTTGGTAGGGAGGCTATTATACTTGAATTTTACTAGACCTGATATCACCTACTGTGTCCAACAGCTTAGTCAGTTTCTTAACAATCCTTATTCTTCACATTGGGAGTCAGCTATTCATCTCTTGAGATATCTTAAAGGATGTCCCTCAAAGGGGTTGTTCTATCCTGCTGCTTGTGATGGGAAGCTTCTTGCATATTGTGATGCAGACTGGGCTTCATGTGCTGAGACAAGAAGATCTGTTACTGGTTTCTGCATATTTTTTGGAGATGCACTGATCTCTTGGAAGACTAAGAAACAAAACACTGTGTCTAAGTCTTCAGCTGAATCCGAATACCGGGCCTTGAGTGCTACTGTTTGTGAGCTTCAATGGGTAGCTTATCTTGCTGCTGATCTTTCCCTATCCATTCCTCTTCCTATTCCTCTGTTTTGTGATAATCAAGCTGCTATCTACATTGTGGAGAATCCTGTATTCCATGAACGCACAAAGCACCTTGAAATCGATTGTCATTTGGTTAGAAACAAGTTCAAGGAAGGCTTTGTTACACCTCACAAAATTTCTTCTTGTCAGCAGGTGGCTGATCTTTTCACCAAGGCATTGGGGGGAGCTCAATTTAACTATCTTAGTTCCAAGTTGGGCATGAAGGATGCACACCATGGCCCAACTTGAGGGGGGGCTGTTATGATAGTTAGTTGTTAGTGTTGGTATATTAGAAGTTGTATTTCTACTTTGATTAGTTACACGCTTTTTACACGTTTTCTTCTCCTATAAAAGGCTGGCTACTGTACATGCTTTTCATATGAATAACAGAATTCTATTTTCCCGCCTTTCATCTTTCTTCATGTTTTCTACATTTCTTCAATTCTTCCATAAACAATTTCATTTTTTTCCTCATAAATGAGAATTCTACTGTTCTGTTTGGCAGCATCATGTTTGTTTGTGAAAAAATATAGCACAATTCCTCCTCCTTTCTGCAAGAAACTTCTATAAATTTGGAAAGGTTTTAATAGTTATTATAATTATAAAAATTATTTGAAAAAATAATGCAAAAATACACGGATTACAACTTATTGTAAAATGCCACTTTTAGTCTTGTACTGATGCTTGGCATTGACATTATTCATTTATTTTTTAAATTTAGAATAAACGTGTCACTTGTGATGATGCTTTAAATGGTATTTTTATTTCACACAAAGTGACGCCTTCAAGATGGAGTCCTAGCCCTGTTTCATGCCTTCAACGATTTTTCGTAAAATCAACAATAGTTCTATTAATCATCCGTTTTTAAATCAATGGCCAGATTACATGATCCATTGTCAGAGATGACAAGGTTCAACCGTGTGTCCATGTTTCAGTCTTTTCATGGCTGAAAGCAAGGATAAAAGAGTGAAAAATGTTCCATTCTTCTCCTACCAAGACACAACACAGAGCTTCTCCTTTTTCTCTTCGGCTTATTTTCTACCATTTTAGTCTATCCACTCTATGTTGATTATTTCAACTTATTTGGAATTCTAATCTACCATGTAGAAGGCAAGACTTATGTCATGTTCATTTTTACTCTGTGCCTCAAATTTTGTTATGCAACAAAAGATCGTGCAAATTGTTGGCTTGATCATATCTAGAGCGCCGTCCTCCAGATATCGTAAAGCCATTAGTCTGCACTGAAGGATAGCCCTACTAAAAAGCTTCAGCCTTTCTCCGGGAATGTTTGCAAACTCCAAAGAAAAAAATGATTCTTAGCTTCTAAGGGGAAAAATAGTTGTCTTTTGCATCAATCACTTTTTTTTTTAATGTCTGCAAACACTTCCTAAGCCTGAAAAAGGCTTGGTTGTTTTATAAAGAAAACTGAAGGCTGAAGCTTCATTTTTCTCTCACAAAAAACAATTTTCAATCTGGTAACTTTTCATTATTCCCTTTCAAGTTCAATTCTCATTAGTTCTTCCACCTCCACTCCTCCCTCTACCCCAAAGGAAAAAAATATATAAAGAAAAAAGAAAATTGAAAAAGGCAAACAGATAACAAAACCAATATAACAAATGAGCGGCAATTCCAACCCCCTTTTCCCTCTAAATACACCCACCCTATTTTTTTAAAAACAACTCATTTACTTAGTACATCCCCCAATATTCCCCAATTTACCCTTCCCTCATTAAACCCATATGGCACGACGGCATGATGGTCGTGTCATCGTGTCATCCCATTTGAGTTGTGCCATTCAATTTGAGTCATCGTGCCATCGTGTCATATGGCAGGATGGCACGATAGCCCCATTCAATTTGAGTCATCGCGCCATCGTGTCATATGGGAGGATGGTACGATGGTCATGCCACCGTGTCATCTATTGTACCATCATATCATCCCATTTGAGACATCGTGCCACATGGCACGATGGCAGGATGGATTGTCGTGCCATCGTGCCATCATGTCATCTACCATAGTGAGGGTATTAAAGTCTTTTAAATTCATGGTATTTTTGTAATTATAGGAAATTGGGTGTATTTAGAGAAAATTGTGAATAGCAACCCATAACAACTACAAACACAGCAAAAATGAGTAAATCCCTGAGATACATAGAATAGATGCAATTAAACTAGAAATCACAAAGGAAGCTCAAAATATGGTTCCAGTTTTTGTTTTTTTTTTTTAAATTTACACTACCAAAATGCATGACACCATAATCTATTTCAGAAATTCAAATCATATTTACCCCCAAAAGAGGCAGAAAATAATCTACCCTTTATATATACATATACAAAGAAACTGGTTGAACTAAATTGTTTCCATTTCAGATTAACTGAAATAAATATATCTCATTTTTTTTCCAGAGACTCCATGAAATAATTAAATCATTACACAGAAAAAGTAAATAAATACTGCAGGCGAAAAAAGAATTACGTAATAAAATATATTCTTACATTGCCCATGACTTTCTGGAGATTTTTGGTGTTGCTGGCGAAGAAGTACATCATCCCAATCGGAACGGTGACGTATACTGCAAATTTCGCAATTTCCAGTATCCCTTTTGATGTACCCAAAGATGACATTTTTGTCGCTGTTGATTTTCTTTTATATGGAAATTAATTCGAGATCTCAGGGTAGAGACTACAGAGAAGTAAGCAAAACCTCGAAGAAGAAATGGAAGGATATGAATTGGGATACGTGAGAGGTTTTTGGTTTATATATATATATATGGGTTACGGTGGATTTTGTAGATGGGTTGGCCCAGTAATTTTATCGAAACTAGTGTTCAACGAGTGTGGGCTTTGGAGACAATTCGAAACCCAACCGAGATAGGTAGGTTGTGAAGAACAAAATGAAAAGCTCCAATTGGATCGTCCCCAATTTTCATGCTGGTGAATGACGTGTATATTTAAACGAATTCGTGTGAGTTGTGACCTCTATGTTTTGTTATATTACCTCGCCCAATCTAGACAATAGACAAACAAAATTAAAGGAGTATTTTTTATTCCACGATGAATGTCATGTACACGAATGTGTGCTACCTATAGGTCCTCATAAAAAATCATATAAGTTATTTGAAATAGTTTTCTTGATGAGTGACATGTAACATTTAATAAACATATGCAACTTTCGATGCATTAGGGAATCTCTAATGCCAGTTCTTTTGAGTTTTTTTGAGTTCTTTTGAGTTAATAACGAGCCAAAATAATACACATGTGCATTCTGGTGTTTAGTGTGTGGTTTTAATTTTTTCACAAAACTGACCCACTAAAAAAGTAGCATCAACACACAAGTTGGGTTGTTGTGTTAAAACGTGTAGTGTTATGGAAGTGTACTTTTAAAATGAGTGATGTTGCAGCTAGGTCTCATAAAAAGTGCTTTAAAAACATGTAGCATTGTTGAATGTTGATGCCCTTACAGTCACCCAACTTATGCCCTCGAAATTAAGGAGTTATTTCTGCACCAAATGGAACCAAATATCATATGACGATTGTTTCTTCATCATTTTAGGCAGGCCCAACAGTTGGGCCAGCTAAACTAGCCCAATCAACAAATTTAGTAGAAACAAGTGAAAAATGCAATTAAAGTGCATGATAAAAGATTAAAGTCTGAATTATAAGAGTAGGGGTGATTACGGTTTTAGGACTATCAGCTTTGGTTCCAAAATAGCTAGTTCCAGTTCCTAAAAAATGAGAAACTAGAACTGAAACTATTATCTCATGGTTTCAGTTCCAAAACTAGAGTCGTTGGTTCCTCTACAGTTTTGGTTCTGGTTTTAATTAGAAATATTTTTTCTTCTTTTGGATATTTTGAAATATAATTTATCAATTCCAGTTACCAGAAAAAAAAAGGAAAGAAAAAAAATATGGACTTGGACTTAAGCACTTAATATTATATTGTGTTGCATAAGTATCATCTTAGGGTACAGAGGAATCAAAGTCCACGTATATAGGTCTCAAATGTGATTGGATAAGTCTATAAGATGGGGGTTGAATAGACTTTACAAACTTTACAAAGCACAGATAATGAAAATAATTAAATTCATTACGCAACAAATGAATCAATGACACTTGAGTATCAACTGACAGATGAGTTAAAGCTTGACAGTAGAGTTACACACTCAATGCTCACTTAACAGTGTTATTGATAGATTAACTCAGCTCATAAGCTATAAACTCTTCTCTAATTTTTTTTCAAGTTACAACAAAAGGCTTCCACATTTTAGAATATTTAACCTTGTTTTTAAAGAAGTTAGATTCAATAAACTTATTTTAATGCTTGAAGATATGTAAGCAGAAAACTATAAATAAAGTGAAGTGCAAAAATTAAAATGATATAATATTATAGTAGTTCAAGAGTGGGATAATCCCTCTAATCCACTATTCTCCTATCACCATAAGTAATCCAATTTGTTTGTACAAATCAACTGATGTTTCACATCCTTATTCTTCAAGTGTTTGAACACATGATGTTACTGAGTTCAAGCTTGATGAATGTTTGAATATTGCTTTGTAAGCTTTGCGAGATATTCTTGGTAATTTCTTGGTTGCTCAAAGTGTCATATATATAATTTTTTCAGATTTTTCCTCAGCTTTTTATAGGAGAGATTGGATTTTCTCCGTTGAAGAGATATGCAAATTCGAATCCTCTCGTTGGAAACTTGACATGTTATTTTTTGCAACTTTCATGTTGACATTTCATGGTTGCTTTTCAGAGTTGCAAGCTTCGGATTTTTGCAGACGTGGGCAACATTCATATCGTCTTCACCTTTGGTCAAACATCGAACTTTGATTTCTTCGAATGAAAATCTCTCTTGAAGTCTGCACAAAACAGATATCATCAGTTTACTTGAGATGTATGCTATAATACTTCAATTGACTCACATTCCTTTGATTCAATTTTCTAAAGTTGAGTAATATGAAACTCGTTTGATCTTGACTCATCTGTCAGTCTTCTATCTTGTTTACATTCAACTGTAAAATCTTCTGACTTTGAGACATTTAGCGGAAAGTCTTATGAGCTTTTTGAATTTAGGTGAGAGTCTTCTAAGTAATCTACTCATCTGAGAGTCTTCTATTCTTCTAAAAGAGCTTCACTTAGTTGGTTTAAGACTCTTATGATAGTCTTATGATCTTCGACTAAGTTACATACAACAACTTATCTGCTTATCTAATATAGGACTATTACAAAGACAGAATTTTACAACTTGGGAGTGTCGGCATTCTAACATAAGTTTTCGAAGCATCATCACAATTTATACAATAATCTTTCCTAACAACATAATTCATTTACAATGTATTTGGTTTAAGACATGTCTCACGCAGTTACGAATATAAATATCATAATAAAATTTTAAAATTTCTTCTTGCATATTTTTACTGGAAAAAATAAAAATGACGGTTTTAACCATTTTTTTCACAATTTTTCACACCGATAAATCGTAACTGAAATCAGTCTACACTGTTCTAGTTCCAATTTTGAAATAAGGTTGGTCAATGGTTTCAAGAACCATTGACCATGGTTCTACTTTCGATTTGAAACCCAGTTTCGATTTCATTTGGTCATTCCTATATATAGAGATGTAAACGGGCCAGGGCATGTTGCCCCGAACTATTTAAACCAAGAAAACAAATGGTTAGGGCCGAATTATTTTGGCTCATTTAAATTCGAGCCTTTTGGGCTCGAATCTTTTAGCTCGAAGCCCGTTAGAGCTAGCCCGAAGATTAACTAGGCTAGCCCGCCATTTTTTTTAATATATAAATATAATCTTATATTATATATATATATATATATCTACTTTTATTACCTATTACCTATTACTAGTAAATATATTTTTCAAATTCAAATATCTCACATCATTAAGTCTTTACTTGTGTTTCGATCAAATTCTTTTTTTTATTATATATTTATTACTTCATTTAAATATTTGATTTTTATTCTAAATAAGAAAACATCACGAAGTTTGATTAGAGTATTTAGGATATAAATTATATTTCTAAATTGTATGCTAAATCTAATTTCATATTTTTCTTAATGGAATGTTATTATAAACTATGCATGACTTTTTTATTTCATAATGAATATATTAACTTTAAATGTTAAACTTAAATGTTATACATGCTCAAATTTTAAAAAATGATATTTAAATATATATTTTAATTTTTTTTACTTATATCCATGAGTAATTTTAGAAAAAATATTATTTGTTCCCATTTTATATGGGTATATACTGCTAGCTTTTATTACTATATTTTTATTTTAAATTTAGATCATAAAATATTTATTTTTATAATTTTGTTAATGCAATGTAATTAGAAACTATGTATAACTTTGTTAATTATTAATACTTTAACTTAAAATACTAGACTCACATGTTATATATATTTGAGTTTAAGATTTTAGATTTAAATGTATAATTTTTAAATTTTTTGACTTATATTCCCATAGTAATCTGTTTAGCCCCAAACCCATTAGGGTTAAGATTATATTCCAATATTGTCAGCCCATTTAATATTAACCCATTTTCCCGAAGTTTGCTAGAGCTGACCGGAAAACATTAGGAAACATCTCTACCTAGATAGGCGGGTAGATTTTATTTTCAAAAGTCCCAAAATTCAGTTGGATCTATGTAGGAGTCAAATCGCAAATATTCAGCCCATAAAATAACTAAGCCAAATTATTGGGCCTGCTGTACGATTTATCGTCTTACTTTTGGCCCTGAATTCTTTTTGGCTCACATTATCACTTTTCAGGCGAATTATTGCCCAACCCAGTTCCGCCATCGACCGCCATTTCGAGCTAGGGTTCCGGTGACGCGCTCGCCACCGCAATTACCACAAAAAATACCTCGTCTTTCTAGGTAAAATCCCTGACACCCTTTCCCCGAAGAAACCCCTTTTTAACTGCATTTTTCCTTGTTTACTGATTATAAAAATTGTAGAAAAGTTCTACTGATTTTGCATCTGTAGAAGTTCTACTGATTTTGTATCTGTAGAAAAGATTGTAGGTAAGTGGAGTGTGCTGCAATTCGAGTTTTCTAAACACACGCTGCATACGAAGTCTGAGATTAGAGATACTTATTTAGGTACTTGTAAGTTATGGCTTTGGTTGAACAGTAAAATTCCTGGATTCTATACAAAGTAAATTTGACTAAATATTTATGGGAATAATCCTTCTACTTTACTGAAAATAAAGCAAGCAGAAACTCTTTGGAGGAATATGATAGGTTGATGCATTTACCTGTTGGAGTAACAGCTGATATTTCTATTCTTTTACTGTAAATCATGACATTACTTTAAACGATATCACGGTTACATTTAGCCTTTCATATTACCACTACGAGTGAGAGGTGAAATTAGAGGCATAATACCATTGTCTTTCATGTTAAAGAGTGTTTCTTTGTCTCACAGATACCATATATATTTAGGGCTACTGGTATTATACAGGGCTAAGAAAGCTTCCTCTCCAAAAGTACCTTCATCTTATTTAGTTATACGACTTAAAAAAAACTAGGGATAACTACAAAAAATAACCCCGAGTCTTAGACTAATTAAAAAAATTCGGAGCTGTTTCAAAATTACAAAAGCTCCCTCAGGTTTACTTTTGCTTTAAAGTGAAGGGATAACTGTAATATTTTTATATCCATCAGAGGGGGTTTTGAAATATTTTTGTTTATGAAGGGAAAACATTTTAAGACAAAATCAAACCTAAATTTTTGCAATTTTCAAAAACCTATGGGTTTTTCGTAATTAGCCCGAACCTCAGGGTTTTATTTGTAATTATCCCAAAAAACTATTTATATTTATGTTTGGACCAGTTTAGTCAAAGGCGCTTGCCTTTACGCCTAGGCGTACTGGGCGAGGCGCCAAACATCCTCAGCACCTTGGGTGACCCAAGGCATAGCCGCTCGAGCAAGGCGGAGAAAAAGCGCCAAAGGCGCAAGTCGATCGCCTTGGGCGCCTACTCATATTCAGCTGGGATATTTTTGTTTGCCTTCTCATAATCTTCTTTTAGGGTTTTGTTCCCCTTTTTTTTTTGTTAAAGGCCAAAGCATTTTAAAGCCCAATCCAATTATTACACCAAAATTAGGGCAAAATAGCTTTTCCTCTAGCCCAACGGGAGAATCAGAGAACACACGCTATTCTTTCTGGAGAGTTTTTTCTTCCATTTGCCGTGGAAATTGAAGGTAAGTTTTCTTCGATCTTGTTGTCTATCTTTTCTTCTTTCATCTTTCTTATTTCTTCCTTCTTCTCATTTTTTTCTTCCTTTTTTTCTGGCGATTTCTGCTCCTTTTTCCCTTTTTTCTGGCGATTTCTGCTCCTTTTTCCCTTTTTTTTGGCGATTCATGCTCCTTTATTCCTAGAAGACTCTGCCTTTTCCCTCTTCTTTATGGCTAACGCCTAACACCAAAATAGCAAAGCAACCTTTTTTATTTACTGTGCAGACTGTAATATTGTAATATGGAGAGTGGAAGTGCAAGTGCAGCTGGAAAATTCTTTTGATGTCTTTGTTGTTTGGCTGATGAATTGTTATGTTTATGTTGTTGCTGCATATGGTTTAATTTTATATTGAATGATTATGTTTTTGATCATTTGAGAATATTATAGTGTTATAGATAATATTTCCAAAATTTTGCGCCTTGCTTTTTTGGCGCCTCGCGCGTCGGGCGATATAGGACCTTGTCGCCTCGAGTGCGCCTTTCCACTTTGACTACCTTGGTTTGGACTAGTGCATTTGTTATTCTTCTATGTTTTAACTCTCCCTATCTCTCACACACCCCAAATAGGAATACATTTTATGGGAAATGGTTTGTAATTTTTCATTTAAGAAGAGGGTTTAGACAAAGAAAGTAAAGGTCTTTGTTGGTGTAGCAGCCATGGTTGATGTATGGTGGACACTGCTAGGAGCTGCTGTTCCAGTTTTCGTCGTGGGTCAAGCTTTCCGAATCAAGGCAAGACACGCCGAGGAGCAACGGATCAAAAGTGCCCGGGGCAGAGAGAAGAGTGCCGATGACATTTTTGTGTGCGAGAGAGTTTGTACATCGAAGAGAATGCTGAAGAAAGTCGGAGCTTTCTCCAAGGATCCAATTCCCGATACATGTGTTACAGTATGTGGAGTTTCTGAACTTGATGCTTGCGCAGATGCCTGTGCTCGAACTGTATGCGTAAACCAACATCAAGTGCCTAATTGGAACGATGTTTGCCTCCGTAGATGTCAGAGTGAATGTCTTAAATTATCTGCTTCGCGATCTTCATAATACATCTTTCGGTCATGTGTATCTCTTTTTGAATCAAAGATGAATTTACAATTATGAAGCTGTTAACTCACTATTATTCTTTAGGCATTTTTCTATAAGCTATTACTTGATCATGCTTTGTTTTGGATGTTGTCAAGTATCTTATCCTGCTTTGTTAAATGGGTTTTCTGTGGGCAAAGGTGGCCTTTTGAGTTTGTTATAGATTTTTGGAATGTTTGGCTATCTCAAAAACTAAAGCCACTGGTGTATATTCTGCTGCATTTCCTTCGCTGTCTAATATAACAGTTATGTTACTTATTTCACATTGTGGAGTTCTTTGCATTGATTTTTAGGTTTATTTACAAAAAAAAACCCTGAGGTTTGGATTAAGGGTGACGCTATTGACACCCCCTTTTCTTATGAGTACACCCACCTCCATATAATTACAAAAATGTCATTCAGTTAAAAGACTATATTACCCTTACTTAAAGAAGTTATGAATACACTTACATCATTCACCCACATTCTTCTTCTTCTCGAAGAAAGTTCAATTTTTTTTTATATAAACCCTAGATTTTTCCAACACCCAAATTGTTGAAGATTCGAACAATAAAGTATTCATATCCCCAAATAATGAATGTATATTCTTAGTTTATAGCATAAAATATGTTATCTCTCAAATTTTCAGGTTGAAAAATATTGTCGCACAGTAGCAGTGCGATACTTAGCACGATCACGCGTTATGACAAAAAATTTATTGTGCCATCGTGCCACACCCATCGTGCCATGTTTTTGCCATCGTGCCATGTGGCATGATGGTGAAAATGCCATCGTGCCATGTTTTTGCCATCGTGCCATGATGGCAGAAAGCCCATCGTGTCATATTGCCATCGTGCAATGTTTCCATCGTGCCATCTTGCCATCGTGCCATGTGCCCATTGTGCCATCATGCCACCTAGGGTTTTTCATGAAAGGGTAAAATTGGAAAAAAATGGGGGTGTATTTAACAATTGTACCCTATTTGAAAAAGTGGGAGGTGGTGTACTTAGAAGATGAGTGTACTCATAAAAAAAGGGGGTGTCAATAGCGCCACCCTTGGATTAATTGCAAAAGTACCTGGAGTGTTTTTTATAATTGAGGTTTGACTTTGTCTTACAATTTCCCCTTTAAAGCAAAAAAAAAAAAAAAACATTTCAAAACTTCCCATGATATGTATAGGGAGTCGCACCATTAAATTTAAGACAAAATCAAATCTTAAGGGATTTTTTTTTTGTAGTTTCAAATACCTCTAGGCGTTTTTGTAATCTCAAACCTTGGGTTTTCTTTGGTAATTATTACTTATTTTTATTAAATATTTTTTCAGTTTTCTGTTAGTTGTCCGGTGGATCCTGCATCAATCAGAGAGAGAGAGAGAGAGAGAGAGAGAGAGAGAGAGAGAGGGTGTGAAAATCAAAAGTTACATAAACTCAGGAGTTACATTTTATTCAACAGATAAGCTCATTATTTACTTTTAATACAGAATGAGAAATCCAAAAGTTACACATTTTATTCAACAGACACGCTCATTAATATTGACTCTCAGTAAAAGTGGAAAAACCATCTGTGAGAAAAACATGAAAAAACATCAAACATAGGCATCTGGATTCTGAATGAGGAAAACTTCAACAGCCTTGTACATTGCCAACACCTTTTCCTTGCCTGCCTTAACTTCCTCTTCCTTTAGACTAAAATCTCCCACTGTGAAGTACTTGCTTGTAACCTTTGATATGGACCCACCGTCGGCTGACTCCTCGAATTTAACCTCGTACGTTATTTTCTCAAGCTTGTCCACCAACGAATCGCCTTCTATCAACGTGTATCCATACGTGAATGTCTTCTCGTTCAGCTCATCCACACAGTACTTCACACACTTTAAAGGGCTACCTGCATGGTTAATCAACTATATGTAAATCTTATCGATCATTGCGTTAATGTAGTTTAAATTTTTAGAATCTTGATGCAGGTGCTGTTTGGTGCTTGCTCAAGAAGAGGGAAAGAAAGAAAAAGAAAAAAAGAGGGATAATTACAAATATTACCCAGAGGTTAGCCTAATCGCTAACAAATTCAGTTATCTTCCAAAACTACAATTAACCCCTTGACATATGTTTCTATTTAACAAATTGCATCTATTGATGGGTAATTTGTAAAACATACAGAAACCTCAAGGTGTATTTATAGTTTTAAAAATAACTGAACTTGTTTGTAATCTGGCTAAACATCAATGGGTAATTTTTATAATTATCCCAAAGAAAGAAGAAGAAACCTTGGGCAAAGTTGATCTACTTGATGCTCCCAGCACCTCCATCACCGTTGATGATCTCGACGCTTTTGATGGCTTGTGGCATTAGCTTCGGGATCAAGTTGTGAGAGTCGACAATGGAGGCCTTGAAGATTCTTGATGGGGGAATAGGTGAAGTATATTCATCAGTGAATGTGGTTATAGCCATATGTGCTATTCTGGTTAAAGATTTCTGTTACTTGTTTGAGGCTAACTGTACTGCAAAGAATGAGAAAATATGGCAAAATTTATAGGCTAATTTTTCAAAGGCAAGTTACATTATTGTTCTTGAAATGATTCCAGATTGTGTCAATACATGGCAAACGACCAAACTTATACCACAACTATTCCATTTCCCATAGTTTTGTGTTTGTCACTTTGCTCAAAGTTGTAAATTTTAATTCGATTTCCATCTAACTTTTCGGAAAATCAAGTGATTTATTTTAATGCCCAAAACCTTAACAACTCATGATTTTCACAAATATAAAATACATACCTTGATCCATTCTTGTTATCTCTTGAAGATGTATGAAACTTGCACCTTGATCTTCAATGAATGTGTCACTCACTTTAACAATAGATTATCCCCTTCTAACCTCTCTTTTATTGTTTCTTGATGGATAGAAAACATAATGTCCTTCATGGCTATTTATAGAAGACATAAGGAAGATAAACCATTCCTCCTATGATCCTTTGTCTTCTTAACCTTTGAACTTCTTTCATTTATGAGCTAGAGGGGAGGGCATCTAGACCCTTGGTTTCAATACATTTAATACTAACTTATCCATCAAAGTTAGTCCCATTCAATTAAAACCATGCACATTCACATAATATATACACTGAACATTATAGAACTATGTATCTTAACATAATGTGGACTTTGAACCTTATGGCACTTGGACCATCCTTAAAGAATATTAATCAATATTCTAACATTCTCCCACTTGGTCCAAGTGACAACTTGAAGCTTTTGGAGAGAACTTTCAGTAAGTCCACATTAAACGAATAACTTTTATTGAATTGAAATTGATTGAATCATGGCGGTCACATATTAATTTGTCAATATGATTCCTTCCATGTATCACAAATCAATCTCAATTCATTATAACTTTTAATTATGAGGAGTTCTGTAAGCCTCAACTTTTATGTCTTCAAAAGACTAAATTGTCATCTAATTAACAATAAGTGTACACAACTTTTCTAGATAACAAGATAAACAATACAGAAACAAACACCTTAATTGAATTCAGAGTATCACAATATTACGAGCAATATTTGTATGCATACGCCATACTTATTATGCTAACAAGGACTTTTCTATTATGCCCATCCTTTCAACATGTCCGGAAAATATTTTGGGCCGTAAACCCCTAGTCAGCGGATCCGCTATCATAAAATCTGTATTAATATGCTCAATTGATACTCGTTGTTTCTGCACTTCTTCCTTAACAGATAAGTACTTTAATTCCATATGTTTGGCACCTTTAGAGTACTTATCATTCTTTGAGAAGAAGACAACTGCAGAATTATCACAGTAAATTCTCAACGGTTTGGCTATACTGTCGACAATCCCAAGTCTCGAGATAAAGTTCCGCAACCACAATCCATGAACTGTGGCCTCAAAGCATGCCACAAATTCAGCCTCCATAGTAGAAGAAGCAATGATATATTGCTTTCCACTTTTCCATGATACTGCTCCGCCGGCCAAAAGAAACAGATAACCAAATGTAGATTTTCTGGTGTCCACACATCCGGCATAATCTGAATCCGTATAACCTATCACTTCAAGGTAATCAGATCTTCTATACATTAGCATCTGATCCTTGGTGCCTTGTAAGTACCTAAGGACTTTCTTAGCAGCTTTCCAGTGGTCCATTCCGGGATTACTTTGATATCGACCCAACATACCAACAACAAAACTAATATCTGGTCGAGTGCGCGTTTGAACATACATCAGACTCCCAACCACTGATGCATAGGGAATTGATTCCATTGCCTTGCGTTTCAAATCGTTCTTAGGACATTGCATTTGATTAAATTTATCCCCTTTCTGAATTGGAACAACCCCTGCAGAGCAATTTTCCATTCTGAATCTTTCTAAAACTTTGTTAATGTATCCTTTCTGAGACAATCCTAACAATCCTTGAGATCTATTACGAAATATTTCTATTCCAATCACATAGGATGCCTCACCCATATCCTTCATTTCAAAGTTTTTCAAAAGGAACTTCTTAACATCATGTAACATGCCCATGTCTTTTGCAGCAAGCAAGATACATCGATCAACGATGTTCTCTATAAAACAATAAGATGTAATAGTATCGTTAAATTTAAGATACCATTAGCTTGTTTTAATCTATATATTGATTTTCTCAGCTTACACACCATATTTTCCTTTCCTCTGGCCAAGAATCCTTCCAGTTGATCCATATATACTTCCTCTTCCAAGTCTCCATTTAGAAAAAACGGTCTTTACATCCATCTGGTGAAGCTCCAAGTCATAATGAGCCACTAAAGCCATAACAATTCTTAAAGAATCCTTCTTAAAAACCGGAGAGAAGGTTTCTTTGTAGTCGATGCCATCTTTTGAGTATATCCTTTGCAACAAGTATGGCTTTATATCTTTCAATGTTGCCATTTGAGTCTCACTTGGTCTTAAAGACCCATTTACAGTCGATTCGTTTACAATCTTCAGTCAACTCTACTAATTCCCAGACATTGTTATCACTCATTGACTTTAATTCTTCTTTCATGGCAACAAACCACTTTTTAGAATTGCTACATTCCATGGCCTGACAGAATGAGACATGATATTTATCAATACTGATATCACATTCATGCTCAAGAGAATAAATCACATAATCATTTGAAATAGTCGGTCTTTTCTGCCTTTCAGATTGTCTTAATATTTCCTGATGTGGTTGATTTGTCTCTGGCATTGGTTCATTCAGTGGGTTAGGAACCTCAGTTTCTTGTTATGATATGTTGCGTGACTGTGATGTAACAATATGAACATGAACAACGTCATTAGATATAATGGGCGAAGATTCTTCAACCCGAATCTCTTGGATGACTAGCTTCTGTGGTTCTTCACTCCCACTGATATGACCGTTCTCAATAAATCGTGCATTTTCTGTCTCAACTATTCTCGTACTATGGTTAGAACAATAAAATCTATACCCCTTACACTTTTCAGGATAGCCAATGAAAAAACCACTGACTGTCCTAGCATCAAGCTTCTTTTCATGTGGATTATATACTCTTACTTCGGCTGGACAACCCCAAACACGAAGATGTCTTAAACTGGGTTTCCTGCCTGTCCACAGTTTATAAGGAGTTTTAGGAATTGCTTTACTGGGAACCCGATTAAGAACGTTGTAGCGGTCTTTAAAACATACATCCACAATGATAGGGGTAAAGAACAATTACATAACATACTTCTAACCATATCCATTAATGTACGATTTCGCCTTTCAGCTACACCATTTTGTTGAGGTGTACCAGGTATTGTATATTGTGCACAAATGCCCTTACTTTCGAGGAAATTTGCAAATGGACCTGGATGTTGTCCATTTTCATCAAACCTTCCAAAATACTCACCTCCTCTATCAGACCTCACAATTTTAACCTTTCCATCTAACTGCCTTTCCACCTGATTGATGAACACCTCAAGGAAGTCGACTAACTAGATTTATCATGCATTAGATATACGTAACCGTAACGTGAGAAATCATCTATAAAGGTGATGAAGTATTTTTCTCCACCCCAAGAAGGGATGTCAAAAGGGCCAGTTGAGTGCTTCTGGTGGCAGATTTCTTTACTGTGTGTTTGGTTTGTTTACCTTTTATACATTCCACACACACATCCAAGTCAATGAAATCCAAGTGAGGTAGTATTTCACTTTTTACTAACCTCGTCATCCTTTCCTTGGAAATGTGACCTAGTCTTTGATGCCACAGAGAAGCAGAATGTTCATTCTGTGCACTACGTTTGATACCAACAGTGTGTTCAACATTAAACAGGGAATTACAAAACTTTTCATCAAGATTAAAATGATACAATCCATTAATTAAAATACCAGAACCATAATAGTACTTATTCCTTAATAATGTAAATGTACCATCTACAATCTGAAAATTAAAACCATTATAATCCAGCATTGAAACAGAAACTAAGTTTGTAGCACATTCAGGTACATAGAGACACTTTTCTAGATCTAGATGACACCCAGTGTCTAGGATCAATCTGTCGTCCCAATGCCCTCTATTCATGCCTTCATTCTGTTTCCCATAAACAAGTATTGATCAGTTCCGTTTATGGGCTAGATTGAATGGAATCCCTGTGTAACATGAGACACATGAGTAGTAGCACCAGAGTCTAACCACCAAGTATTAAAAGGAACCTTGATAAGGTTTGATTCGAAACAAACAGAAACATAATGTATACCTTTCTTTTCGAACCAAGCCTTTCTTTTCGGGCAGTCTTTCTTTACGTGCCCAGGTTTCTTGCAGAAGTAGCACTTTTGTTCCTTATGGATCAAAGCCTTCATTTACCTTCACTGGGGCTTAACCTTTTCTTTTATCCTTTTTACCTGGTTTAATTTTGCTGCCACTAGCACCATCATAGACCGTGAGATGGATGTAGTTTTTCTTTATTTTCCTTAATCTCCCTTCCTCCTGAATCAACATGGCCTTAAGTTCGTTGAAGTTCCATTTATCTTTAATGGTATTAGTTAACCTGGAACTGGCCAAACTCAGCAGGAAGAGAGTTAATGATAAACTGTACTAGAAATGAGTCACTCACATCCATTCCCATAGTCTTTAACCTTGCTGCTAGATTAGACATTTCTGTCACATGATCGTGAATAGAACATGACCAGTTAAATCTTTTAGTGGTCAACTCACTCATGAGACTCCCAATTACGGACTTGTCAGTAATGTCCGATTAAGAGTACTCTTTAACTTTCATCATAAATTCCCTTCCATGGTCTATTTTAGGCATCGATGGCTTGATGGAATCCACCATGGTCATCTTCATCAAGTTTAAGCTTAGTCGATTAGACTTTTCCCAAACCTCAAAGTAAGACTTTTCGGCTGTCGTACTGGTAGTCGAAATGGTTGTGGGCTTCTCGTCAGTAACTATTGCTAAATCTAGGTTTAAAACACCCAATTGAAACATGATTTGTTCGGACCATTCAGCATAGTTAAGCCCGTTAAACTTAACAACAGATTTCCCCGATGCGAACATGTTAAGTGATGCTGCAAAACATTAATACATGCCAATACTTTAATGCTTTGAGTAACTTTAATGAATTCAGATTCCAATTACACCATAAAATTTTTAATTGTATATACAAGGAAACCTTTGGGTTATCTTCATATTTACAATTACACAATAATGATGTCAATAAACTTTAATAGATAACCAAATATAATTAAATTAAACACAAATGTTATCTTTAGATAAACATCATGTCTAATTAATTATATTGGTTAATCCCTTTAATGTTATTAATTATATGCAATGGCCCACCTTTAGGTGTCCTCCTAGCAATATAATTACATAACCCAATTGTTCAATCGAAACTTTAACGACATCCCGCCAGTCATGAACAATTGTGAAATAATTTATTTTTAGAAGTTTAATTATCCGTCCAGCCAGGCCACTTTGGTGACTAACAAGCTACCATAAGTTAAACATTATATAATATCGTTTTACACCATCAAATATCCCCTCAAGCTAGATCACTTTGATGATTAACTAGCTAAACATACTATAAATATGAAGTGTAATATTTAACACTTGAAGATACCTTAATCAAATTACTACTTTCAATATGTATACAACTTCATACATATTAAAATTCATAAATATATCCATAATGTATACATATCATGTAGTCAGATTACAATATAAGCCATAATAAAAGAGAAATAAAATAATTTGGCTCATATAACCGAAATGCACACTTCACACATATATATTCAGTGGTTTAATAAAAGTCATCAATCTCTAGTTATACTTGAAGCATTCACCAAGTTTCTTGATTAAAATATAATATCATTCAATGAAGATTATAGGCTAACATAATGGAAAAATAATTATCCATTAGTTTTCTTATCCCACTGAATATAATTTTCTATACAAATTGTTTAGAATCACTTTAGAGCATATATGTTCACTGTAATGATATATATAGGACTTTAAGCATTTAATACTTCATGCAAATTCTAATTGATCTATACATATTCGAAAAGACGTATTTGAAATCAAGACCAAACTTTCATAAATTGAGATAATTTGATGCGGAAACATAATCCTCAATTTATAAACTACAACTTCGATTGGAAAATTATGAGATGTTAAATAGGGCTCTGATACCACATGTAAACTGTAATTCGATTTCCATCTAACTTTTTGGAAAATCAAATAATTTATTTTAATGCCCAAAACCTTAACAACTCATGATTTTCATAAATATAAAATACATACCTTGATCCATTCTTGTTATCTCTTGAATATGTATGAAACTTGCACCTTGATCTTCAATGAATATTTCACTCACTTTAACAATAGATTATCCCCTTCTAACCTCTCTTTTATTGTTTCTTGATGGATAGAAAACACAATGTCCTTCATGGCCATTTATAGAAGACATAAGGAAGATAAACCATTCCTCCTATGATCCTTTGTCTTCTTAACCTTTGAACGTCTTTCATTTATAAGGAAGAGGGGAGGGTATCTAGACCCTTAGTTTCAATACATTTAATACTAACTTATCCATCAAAGTTAGTCCCATTCAATTAAAATCAGCACCTTCACATAATATATACATTGAACATTATAGAACCATGTATCTTAACATAATGTGGACTTTGAACCTTATGGCACTTGGACCATCCTTAAAGAATATTAATCAATATTCTAACAAAAGTAACGGAAATGAAACAGTTTTAGTGTTTTACAAATTTTTCTAAGCTGAAGAAATTGTTTTTTTCTATTCATCTTAGAGTCCCAAATTCTCAACCAATTTGAAGATATGCGTAGCTTTGTCACATTTGAATGCATATAGGTAAATAAATGATGGTCCTTAGATTGTTTCAACCAAAGATGGCACAAAAAGGAATAAGTTCATTCCAAATTCTGTTTTCATGTTTAAAAATCCGTTACTTTAGAATTCTTTGTACTTTTTCCATGTAGAGAAAACAAAAAAAAAATGGATACTTTTAGTTATGTTTGAGTTCAATAGTCCACTTCGCGAAGAAATGTAAATTATAACAAAAATATCTTTTAGTTATGTTTTTTTAAATACATGTTTTTAGTTATATTTGAGTTTAATTGTCCACTTTGCCCTTTTTTTAGGACCGATACTGCGTCAATTTTTGAAAAATGGTCAAGTATCTCACCAAAAAATAGAAAAAGGGTATGTCCGTCATTTGTTTTGGTCAAAATTGCTAAAAAAAACATGTTTTTTAAAAACATGGCTATTATTCATTTTTTTTGGCAATAAAGTTATTGCATATTTATTAATCAATACGAAATAACCAAGATACAAAATCCGGAAGCCAGACGAAAAAACTCCAAATAAACTCTACCTTTCAAACAAGGAAAAAACGGGAAACAAACAAAAAATAAAATTAAACATATACATTGGATCATAAAGCATTAGATTAAAACTTTGAGGGTTGTAATTCATGGTTGGATACTTGACTGCTTGCACTTCCAATCAAGATTTAGACGATCCACACCAGGCTCATTCCTGAATTGCAGATCTACCAAAAACTGATGAAGAACTCCGAATGAGGTCCCAAAAAAACAGATCTACTAATATATAAATAGATTTAAAAGAAAAGAAAAAACAATGGAAAAACAATGAAAAAAGCAACCTAGCTCCCACATACAGGAGAAACATACTTTTATTGGAGGGAGAAATCTACTCTCACAGAGGGGAGAAGCTAACTCCTACCAAGGGGAGAAATTAAAAAAATAAAAGAAAAAAAAACAACAAAAGAAACCATTATCCCTTCTTCCCATGGTTGGGGGAGGAGGAGAATGGATTATTTTTGCAGAGAACAAGAAGAGGAGTAGGGATGACAATTTTGACCCGCCCCGCCCCATTTGGTTTTCCCCGCCCAGTGACCCACGGTGGGCCGGGGCGAGTTAGGGTATCACTTTCTCCCCGCGGGTACCCGCCCTCCATACAATTTTTATTTTAAAATATATTTTAGTATATATTTTGTATATATAATATATATTATAATATATGTTTTATGTATTGTTATATATCTAACATTTATAAATTTATAATAACAACTCTTGTAAATTTTATTATAAATATATTATAAATATATTTTTTCAATTTTTTTTTATTTTTTTGTATTTAATTTAATTTAAAATGGGACAGAAAGGGTCGCCCTGCCCCACCCCGCCCCGCCACATTGCCATCCCTAAAGAGGAGGGAGAGGGTGGCTAGGGTTGAGAGAAAAAAAAGAATGGCTAATTTTCATTTTCAAAAAACGTAAGTGACCAATTTGGCCTATTACAACTAAACTAAAGTTAAATAATTAAAAGATAATTTATATTTAATTTTTTTTATCCATGTGTAAGCGTCATACATGAATTTTACAGGAGAAATAAACACGATATTACAAAGATCATCGAGAATCCCTGCACCAAACCGGTGAGAGAACCCGTCTTTCTGAAGAATAATTGCCTTCGGGTGACCCTTTTTCATACATCAGAAGTGTGAACAATGATACAACTCACCTTGTATATTGATTCTACACTAATACCCTATGAGAGACAAGAATAGAGAGAATACCCTCGAGTTTTAATTGAATAATCAAATACTCTCAAAATAATAACAAAACAAGTATTTACAGGGTTAAACTCGTACTACAATAATATTTCTAACTACAATGGCATCACCTCTTAATTTTTTTTCGGGGTTAGTTAATTATGGACTTTTGGATTTTCAATCCTTGGCTCGATATGTAGTGGGTGAATAGTGGAATTTATGGGAAAATGTGTAATAATAATTTGTTGTTTTTGAGAAAAAGTTGGTAGATGTGATTCGTGTATGAAAACGTGAGAGTGGTAAATACTATATTTTCTAAAAATTTGGTAGAAAATCATATTTTAGGGTAAAAATAATTCTCTAACGAAAATGAAAAATTTCATAGCAAGTCACCACCTTATATCCTAATTTTGATGATTTTGAGGGGGGAAAGGGTTGCTTTGGAATTGGCAGTTAACCGACTTGAACTTGAAGGCTCGAAACAGGTGGTTAAACCTTTACCTGCCTTTACATATAAAATCAAACCCGTCAGACAGGGACCAGATCTCATGTTCCACAATCATGTTCCATTATACAAGATGAATGTCAAATATATAATTATGACATCATCATGGATACGTGTCATACATCCAATACAGTGAAATAAGAAGTGGAACATGATAGTGGAACGAGATATCTAAATCCTGTCAGACAAGTCAGTGGTTAAGTGGTCTGTGGTCAATGGGTCAATTCCAAATATGACCGCCCGTTCCTGAGGAGCCGGGACAGTTTTCCCGAGAACTAGTCATGTGAGAACATGGAAGCTCGGTATCAAAAAAAAAAATCAACTTGATCAAATATGTCATTTGTAAATTGTCCCACATTACATTGATTAATTAGAGGAAGAAAGTCTTACTGATAAGCCAAATGAACCACTCCTCCTATCACCATATCATCAACTACTTTTAGAATGAAACCTCATTTGGTGAGTTTGAGTTCTCCCTTACATATTAGGTACGCTTCATGGTACGGGTCATACCAAGTCCCCCGAATTCAACATCATATGGATATAGTTTTAAAGATCCTTCGATCAATTTAATTAAATTATAAAATTACTAATTTATGTAATAAGCTTAGATTGCAATCTATTATTGTGGTATTAACTATTCTTACTCACTGATTTGACATTATTACTTCTCAATTCAAAACAAAAAAGAGGGGATGATTAGACAATGAGATGCTACCCAAATGAGCACTAGCTAAAATACCTTTTGATTTTAACATGTGTTCCATTATGACATATGTCCCAATTGGGTAGCATCTAATTACCGGAATCATCAATATTATCGAAGCAAACCCAAAAGTTACAAGCATTTTATTCAATAGACAAGATCATTATTGACTTTTAGTGAAAGGGGCAAATACTTGCGAAATAACCAAAAACAAAAACAAAAAGACACAGTGTAGGTAAACAACAAACAGAACAGCAGCAAAAAAAAAATCAAACATAGGCATCTGGGTTCTGAATGAGAAAAGCTTCAACAGCCTTGTACATTGCCAACACCTTTTCTTTGCCTGCCTTAACTTCCTCTTCCTTTAGACTAAAATCTCCCACAGTGAAGTACTTGCTTGTAACCTTTGAAATGGAGCCACCATCGGCTGACTCCTCGAATTTAACCTCGTACGTTATTTTCTCGAGCTTGTCCACCAACGAATCGCCTTCTATCAACGTGTAGCCATACGTGAATGTCTTCTCGTTCAGCTCATCCACACGGTACTTCACACACTTTAAAGGGCTACCTGCATGGTTAATGAATTCTACTTACAGAAAACTCATCGATCATGTTATTTAGGTAAATTACAAAATCTACTCCGATAATTCACCTAATTACAAAATACTCCAGTTATATTTTCAAAATTATAAGTATACCCTCAAGGTATTACAAACACCCCGTTGAGGTTTGTACTTGAGTGTGCAATTTGTAAAATAGAAACAAATGCTAAGGTGTATTTGTAATTTTGGAAAGATAATTGGGTGATTTTTGTAATTAGACTGAAATACGAAAAGAAACAAACAGAAAAAGAAAGTAGAAGAAACCTTCAGCAAAGTTGATCTGCTTGACGCTACCAGCACCTCCATCACCGTTGATAATCTCGACACTTTTGATGGCTTGCGGCATTAGCTTCGGGATCAAGTTATGGGAGTCGACAATGGAGGCCTTGAAAATCCTTGATGGAGGAATTGGTGAATTGTATTCATCGGTGAATGTGGTTATAGCCATATGTGCTGTTCTGGTTAGAGATTTATGTTACTTGTTTGGGGATAACTTTATAACAAACAATGAGAAAACATGGCAATTTATAGGCTAATTTTTAAGGGGCAAGTTAAATTTATGTTCTTGAAATGATTCCAGATTGTGTCAATACATGGCCAGACGGCCAAACTGATACCACAGCTGTTCCATTTCACAGTTTTGTGTTTGTCACTTGGCTGAAAGGAACGTAAAAGAAACAGTTTCAGTGTTTTGCAAATTGTTCTCAATTTTTAGGGATAATTACAAAACCTACCCCTGAGGTTTCGGTTAATTACAAAAAAACCCATACATGTTTGAAACTACAAAAAAAAACCTTGAAGTTTGATTTGTGTAAAATGTAAGGGGGTAATTGCAATAATTTTATAAATGTAAGGAGGAGTTTTGAAATGTTTTTGTTTGCGATGCGGTAAAAATGTAATACAAAACCAAGCCTCATGGGATTTTTCGTAATTTTCAAAAACATGTGAGTTTTTTGTAATTAACCCAAACATCGGGGGGTAGTTTTTGTAATTATCCCTTCTTATTCTTGGCGGAATCCCAAATTCTCAAACCAATTTGAAGATTTTTAAGGGAAGTTAAAAGAAGAAGATATTCTGAACTTTGTCCCATTTGAATGCAGATGGCCTTTTGATGATTTCAACCTATATTTTCACAAAATGTAATAAATTTAACAAAAACAAAGGTAATACCATACACTAAGTACCTTAGTTTAGTTAAGAATTTATTCTCTAGGACTTAAGCTGTTAGAGAAATTCCCAAAAGGGTATTTAATGGTTTTTGTTTAGCTTTCACAAATATCAGTAACCATAGTCTTCCTAACTTGGCAAATCTATTTGCAATAACTATAAAAATCTGCACCCAACAATTCAAACTTCACATTTAAAATAACATCATATGTAACTAAGTAGAGGTAACAAAAGTTTGAAACAGAGTCAGAGGAAGTATTATGTCAGAGTGCTGATTGATATTGTTCCCAGCCACAAGTCCACAAGTTTCGGAGATTTCACCAAAGGCAAGAGCATTCGTATCAATATTAGCAAGGGCATTTCTTAATAAAAGAAGCATATTTATTTCCTCTGATTAGACACAATTAGGGCTGTAAACGAACAGAGCGTTCGGCAAACTACTCGTGAACAAGCTCGGATATTGTTCGTTTATGTTCTTTTATTTAGTTAAACGAACATAAACGAACAAATTTTAGAGCTCGTTAAATAAACGAACAGAGCTTGAACAATCCTATACTCGTTCATTAATAGCTCATGAACAAGCTCGTTTAGTGTTCGTTTATAAATGTTCATGAACAAGCTCGTTTAGTGTTTGTTTAGAATTGTTCGTGAACAAGCTCGTTAAGGGCTCGGCTAATAGCTCGATTATTATTCAATTAATTATAAATAATGTTATTTAATTTAAAAATATTTAATTTAAATATTGATATTTGTTTGTTTGTTCGTTCGTTCGTGAACAGAATTGTTGATTGTTCACGAACAGTTTATGAACACAAATTTGAATATGAACATGTTCGCGAACACGTAATGAACACGAACTCAAATATGAACATGTTCACGAACATGTTCGTGAACAAATTCGAGCATAACAAAAATTAAATGAACGAACACGAACACAAACTTAACAGCCCAAACCAAGCTCGAGCCGAGCTCGAACAGGACCAAAAATAAACAAACATTTGGCAAACAACGCTCGGCTCGGCTCGGCTCGGCTCGGATCGTTTACAGCCCTAGACACAATCTAAATAGGAATATGGTGCACAACACTATCAAAATTGACAGGGTAGTAAATTCAAGGAAAATAACAGAGCATATAAGCAAACCCCACAAACTCGAGTACTTGCAGAATCTTATGAAGATTCAAACTTCTTCAGCTATTCTCCAGAGTAATTTTTCTAGGGGTGACAAATCATTCATGTCGAGCCCTTATCGAGCTAGCATGATAGCAACCCAACATGATAAGCTCAAGTCCGAACACGACACTATAACCATATTGGGGCTAAGGCCCTGAAATTAAACTCAAACACGGCACACTAAAAACACGGCACAACACGATAGGCACGACAAGCAAAATTGTTAAATTTATTTAGCCAGTCCCATTAACTAATAAAACATATTATTTTATTTTAATATATATTTGATACTAAGAATACATATTCTAATAAATTGGCAATACCAATAGTCACTCAATATACCAATAAATCACCAATACAAAAGGTAATTTACCAATATAAATAGCCAATTACCAATACTTAAAAAGTTATCGGGCTTTATCGAACCAGCCCAATTTCAACCTAATCTTCAAGATGCCTTATTGTGCCGACCCGATAACGTCCCAAACCCAATAAACCCTAATCTAAACCCTATTTTGTTTTGGGCAATTGTGTCGTGCCACAAATTGTCACCCCTAAAACTTTTCCCTCCACACCCCCAAATGAGAGCAGAAAAGGGCAAAAGGAACTGATAAGGTCACATTAGCGTATGCAATTCAAACTACCAGGCCATAAATACCACAACCAAGTTCCAAACATTGCATCAGCAAATTCCTGAATGAGCACAACATAAGGGCACATAAACCAAATTAAGGCTTCAATTTATGTAAAGGGTGACATTAAAATGTACTATATCATGATCTTTGTCAGAAACAAAGAAGTCGATACATAAAGCATGGAAAAGAGTCGTCATACTTGGTACAAGTAAATGAGGGGCGACCACGGGCAAAATTCGGTTCAAAACTTCACCGCACTAGAAATTTCTCATTCCAAAGGCTGCACACAGGTTCGCAGAACCTATGGCAGCAAAGTCAACTGGAGCTCACATGTCCATTCAAGTTTAGCGCACATCATTTCATATCCTGTACACATGTTATATTCGGCCCGATCCATCCTCTCTGAAACAAAGAAAAGCTCATATTCTGTACTCTAGCTTTTACAGAAAAAATGGCTTCATCTCTGCAAAATGCTGAATAATACACTTAAGCAGAGGCTGAAGGCAAGGATTTTTCAATTCACTCTGACATGGGTTGACAGGCTAGATTCATGTCTTAACAAGCACCAACTAGACATCATCATCATCATCATCATCGTCATCAGCAATAAAATCGTCGTCATCATCATCATCCATGTTGATGACAGAAGAAATAGTCGAGGTCCATGCTCGCAGGCCACTCTCAGCATCCTTCTTCCTCGTCAGTTCAAGCTTGTCAACAGCATGCTTTGGAATTCCACATTTTAAGAGAATAATTCCAAGTGATTTAAACGTAGAGTCATCGGGTTGGATTTGAGATTTCAGCATCTCATCAAAAGTGGCTACAGCCTCCTTATACCTCCCATCAGACGCATATAATCCAAGCACAACATTATAACTCAACAAATCGGTCATAAATCCTAATTCTCTCATCTTTTTCGCAATCCAAAAGGCTTCAACAAACCTTCCATTCCTCTTGTACATACACAACATCATAGCGTACGTAAATTCATTCGCATCTCCATTTCGCTTCAAATTCTTGAAAATCTCTTCTGCTTCTGATACCATCGACCGCTCGCTGTACAGATCAATCATACACCCGAGGAGTACACATCGAGACCCGCCTCATATGACTGAAGCATTTCATACGCTTCTTGTGCTTCTTTCAAGTATCCCACTTTTGTGTAGAGAGTTTGATTAATGATTTACATATGACAGTATTCATTGGCAAGCCGAGGTCCCTCATGGCTTTTATAAAATATGTTGCTTCGTTTACACTTCCAGTTTCAGCAAAAGCATTTATGAGGACACCGTAAACAATGACATCAGGTTTTATGTTATAACCAATCATCTCCTTGTATAATCCAACTGCCATGTCCATACGACCCAATTTTGCATAGCTGGAGATAACAGCACAAAATGGGCTGCAATCGCTTACCAACCCGACCTCCTGCATTTTCCTAAGATAAACTATTGCCTTTTCTGGTAGGTCTGCACTAGCAAGAATTTGTACCAGTGAATTATAACCGCATCTATCGGGAACTAAACCGTGTTTTTCCATACTATCAAATAAGCAGCACGCCTGCTCAAACTTCTTGCTGATGCCATACGCTTTGATCATCACATTAAACTCATGAACAGTCAGTTTTTTAACTTGTAGGCAACAATTGAATACTTTCTCGGCTAGCAAAACATACCCTCGCTCCCCAAAAGCATCAATGTTGGCTGAGTAGCACTCAGAAGTCATATTCCCTCCAACATGGAATCTTTCGAACCATGACCAAGACCTCTCAAGCAACCCAGCTTCTATATACATTCTAGTCAAAGAAGATTGGGTGAATTCATCAATTTCCAATCCTCGTTCATCCATCTCTAAAATAAGCTCCTCTGCTTCGGCAACCATATGCCTTATTGAAAACGCATACAAAAGAGTTCGATAACTAACGGCATCAGGTTCAAGAGAAGCTTCCTTCATCTTAGTCAAGTACCTTGCTGCCAATTCTATATCATTATGCTTAGCATGTAGGGATATGAGAATGTTGTATGTTCGGGTATCAGGTGAGCATTTAGCCTTTTTCATTCTTTGCATCAGTGAAGCAACTTTATCTAGCTGACCATTATTACCATACATGTGTATCATTGAATTAAAAGTCACTGTCGTCGGCACTATACCTTTCTGGAGCATTTTCTCAAAAGTCTCACTCGCTTCTTGTAATTTTCCAGCTTTTCCATACGTGTCGATCAAAGTATTATACGTATATGTGCTCAGACAAAGGTTTTCCGAAGAATTACTATCATTAACACCCGTTTTGCTCCTTGATATAGCATTTCCAGGCTTCGAATTACTGCATGACCACTTCTTGAAAAATTCTTCAGCTGTCTTAAAATCCCCAGCCTTTTTATACATCTGAACTACAATCCCCATGGTCACCTCATCTGGCTCAAGTTCATGTTCATTCATCAACTCCAACCATTTCATTGCTTTGTCCCTGTGCCCTCCTTTGCTGTATACATCGATCAAAGTACCGTAAGTTGAATTTATCGGCTTAATTCCTCTCTTCCCCATCTCAACCCACAACCTCTCTACCTCACACCATTGTCGTGCTTTCCCGAGAATCCTAAGCATTATGTTGTAATGAATTACATTCACCTCATAACATCCTTTCCTTTTAAACCACTCGAAAATCTCCACTGCCCTTTCCCACCCCAGCTGCTCCTTCAATAGTATGCTCCGTTCTTTATTGGTCAGAGTCATTTCCCAAGGCTTTAAAGCCTCGTCCAAATCACTTACAGTCTCCACTGCTTCTAACATGGCTGGAATACACCCCCCGTATCTCACCCATTTCGTCGAACACTTGGTCTTCATTTCCTCAACCACACCCCTTGACCTCATTTCGCTCCTACTTTTACTATGATTCTCAGTATTACCCCCTGATTTTCTCACACAACCATTTTGCCTCACCTTCCCTTTCCTATAAACACCATTTTTCACACCCTCAGGCAATGGACTACGATTACACAATTCCCCCACTACACCATTAACCTCACCTGCAGACATCATAATACCTTCATAGCTCCCATTATTCTCAACTCTTCCATCTAGGTTTTTCAATAAACCATCTTCATTCACGTTTTCTTTCTCAAGAACCCAATTTTTGCCATTAAAGGTACCACCTCGAGTTCCAAAACTACCACCAAACTTGACATCTTTCACAATTCTTCCACTGGGGCCTTGCACAATACCATTTTTCTTCGACATCTGCCGACCACTAGGGCACTCAAGAACTTGTTTCTGCTGCTTCTGTTTGATTTTATCATCGGATTTTTTGATAGGTGGAGTGACCGAAAGCCCCACGTTCGGTGGTGTGGTTTTTGTGGAATTAAATATACGCAAACAGTTGGTGTCTGAAAACTGCAACTTTACAAACATTTTTCAGAATTATGGAGAAAGAATGAAGCCTTCTTATGCGAGCAGAGGAGTGAGGTGAGATATTTATTAGCAAGAGGAGTCGGAGAAAATGAACTAGGGGCTGATTGCAATATGAAAATGTTTAAAAAAAGAAAAAGAACCCCCCCCCCCCAACCCCAACCCCCCCAAACACCCAAAAAATATAAAAAAAAGTACAAAAACATATATATTAAGATAATTACAAAAACTACCCCTACTATTAAAGTGAAACCCCAATAACTTAATTCTCAATAAATTAATAATCTCACTTAAATAATATTTATATTTGATTCCGATTTGGGAATAGTGCTAAATTACTAATTCACTAAATTTATTAAATAATACATCACATATACAATAATTCATATAGATCTCATGCAATACATAAATTAATAATTATTTAGTATATGTGTAATTAACCTATGTAGATTTCATAAAAATGACTCAATTATTTATTTCTTATTGGAATTGATGTCATTTTAAATCTCATCCTTAACTACTGCTAAGTTCGTAATAACTTTTAGTATGGTTTTCTCGTATTTCAAAAATAAACTATTCAATGTTATTGTTGTTGAACTTATTTTTAAGAATGAGATCTACAGTAGAACTATTATCTTTAACTTTACAATTCACATATCGCTCTTGGTTATCTGCTAGTCTTCAATATCTCCTCAGTTGTATTATACCCGCATTACAAGGTTGAATCTTCTTATGTTTCGTTTGACAGTAAGAAAATAAATTCAATATTGTGCAATCAATCGTTTAATAATTTCTAGATTAGCATCAAAATTGTCCACAAGTAAATTTTTTTTCCACAAGTGATATTTTTGTAAATTAATAAATTATCAATTTATTTATTATTTAATATTTTGCTCAATTAAAAAATTTTGGTAGTCCTAATGTTATTAATATTGTAATTAAAAAAATCTAGAGAAGTTCAAAAATTTACAAAAATTATTTGAGATTTTATCCCACCTTAAATTAAATGGTTTAATTTATGAATATAATGAGGTTTTTGAAATTTTGTTTTTTTCTTAGGGAGGGGGAAAATATAAGATGGAATCAAATTTTAAGGGTTTTTTTGTTATTCTGAAACTTTTTTGATTTTTTTTAATACTCCAAACCTCGTGTGTGTGTTTTTTTTTGTAATTATCCCTATATATTACACATAATATATGCACGCTACTTCGATGCTCAAAATTATCGTTAATTATTATGTTTTGTTGTGCAATGTTTTTAAAAAACAAATCCAAATGGCGAATTCGACCAATTTAACTAGGAGTGCATCACGACGTTGGTCCAATTGTGTATTTGAATTTTGAACCAGGTGGTAAAAAGAACAAGAGAGTTTCCACATGATGAAAATTGATGATCTCAGCCCATTTAATTAACCCAATTTATTTGTTTTTTTCCTTAAAATGAAGAAAGAAAATGATAAATAAGATAATTAGTAAATGAGAAATGTTACTTGTTCTCACCTAGAGCTATTAAAATGGGCCACGCCGTCGGGCTAGCCCGCCCTAGCTTGTCTAAGGTAGGGGAGGATGGGTTAGGTGTTTAGTGGCCCGCCTCCTAACCAGCCGCAGGCTGGCGGGCACAAAAAAGAGAAGAAGAAAATAAGAAGAAAAAAGAAGAAAAACAATAGTATAATTGATATTTCATATTTTGATCATCTCTTATAGAAGTGTATATAATATTTTTTAAATATATATGTATCATCAATAATTATATTTAACTTGTTAAGTTTTATGTTTCTATTTTAGATTTTATTACAACTTGAACTTTATAATTTGGAATTTCTCGTGGAATTTATCACTTGATTGTATTGAATTAATTATTTGATTGTTGAATTATTTGCTAATATCATCTTTAAAATACATAATATATGGAAAAAATATTTTTATTTATTTATGTATTTATATTTTTTGGCGGACAGCCCAAACTAGCCTGCGGCCCGTTGTGGGTTGGATTGGGTTGGGTTGGACCAGGATATATCTGCCCCGCCAATTGGCGGGCTTTTTTGGCCCGCCAGCCCGTTTTGACAGCTCTATTCTCACCTATTAGAGCTAAGGTCAAGGGTTCAAACTCTCCACCCTCCAACAATATCTTTGTAAAGGTTTAATTTTTTTTAAATAATATTTAAAAAAATAAGATAATTAGTAAACCTAAGACCAAAAATATAAAAATATATAAGGAATTCACCATGTTGAAGTCCAAACTCATTATTTTTCCTTTCATTAACGGAAACTGCATCTTGATCTCTCTTTTCTTTTTTTTCTTTTTTAATGTTTTGGTGATGCCATAAGTAAAAGATCAAAGATGAACGACTCAAATGAAAAGCTGACAAATTCAGATAAAAAGTTGTAGCTTCCGGTACTTTGAGTTGATCTAAAACATAAAGTCTCCCTTGCTTACGACCTGCCCCAAAGCTTCTGAGATTGCGGGTCTTGTACTAAACAAGTAGAACAAGAAAATGAGACTAAATAACCAGACACACATAATTAGTTAACTGAAACCAAATTCAAGGTAAGATTAGGAACATAATAAACATTTGGAATGGAGAAATAAGACGTGACAAGGGAACCAATTCCTATTAATGGCATCGGAGTACCATCAACAGTTAGAAATGACGTAGACGAATTAGTAGATAGAGATAAAAGACGACATACTAGGTGACATATAATGGGAAGTTCCATAATCTAAAATCCACAGTAGTGAAGTCGTGCCTGAAGAACTGGAAGGAGACAAACCTATATTTGATGAGACAGACATAGCATGTGGATGTGAGGGAAAGAACTTTTGAAAATGCTCAAATATATATGGACCCAACAATGGCGTGACGGCTGCATTGTTTGGTTGAGGTGGTTTAGGAGAACATTGGGATGGAGATGCTACTGGTGGCTGCTGCAGAGAACGTGAAGGTAGTTGTTTCTAGGACATGAAGGTCATTATTGCTAGAACCTCGACTGCTGCTGTTGGGATCTCGACTGTTTTGGTTTACATTTATTCAATAACAGGGTACATTAAGCCTTCCAATGGTTTTTTTGGTGGCAAAAAGCACATTCATTAGAGGGTAGAATTCACCTGATTGGGATTGTTATTAATAGAGTTTTGTGGTGCGGTAAAAGTCGATGGAGTAGATATTGAAATGATCCCCTTATTAGCATTAGTCTGAAGTTGTATCTCTTTGGCTAAAAGTTCATTAACCACTGAATCTACAGAAGTTAATGGGCTATGATGCATAATACTACCCCGCAACCCCTCAAAGGCATAATGAAGAGCCATCAGAAATTGCACCGATCATTATTCTTTTTGACGTGTTATATAGTGCGAAAAAGCTCGTAAGTCTGTAGATTTAGTAAGCGACAATTGATCCCACAAATCAGACATCACAAAATAAAAATCCTGAATACTCATATCCTTCTACTTTAAAGCACGAATATCAGCCTCCAATTGATACTGTTTCACAAAGTTGGATTGTGTATACAACCTTGCGAGATGGTCCCAAACTTCTTTCGCAGTCTCATACTTTTCCAACTGAGCCCCTATAGATTGTGAAACCGAATTGTTGATCCAAGTAATAATCTTCGAATTATCCGATTCTCAAACCTCCAATAAATCCACACACCAAATCAGGTTTCATAGGTTTAACCTTTATCCTAGTAACATTACCTCATATAGATTTACCTCGCAAAATGTGAGGAAATTTTAATATATACTCCGAACTATATTTTCTATATTACCCCTTAACTATTTTTTTTCTTCTACTTAATCCCCTGAACTATACGAAAATTTCTACGGTCCCATCTCATTCCTCCCCACCAGCGGAATATTCTCGTCAGATCTGGCGGTGGGAAGAGGAGTTGGGACCATAGAATTTTTCGTATAATTCAGGGGATTAAGGATGGAAAAAAAATATTTTAGGAGGTAATGTAGAAAATCTAGCATAGTTTGGGGGTATATTAAAATTTTCTCTATCAATTAAATCAACTTCAGATTTTTATTTAAGTCTTCCTCAATTATTAGATTTATTAGCTTATCAGGTTCGACTTTTCTTTGTGTGTGCATCTAATTGTAAATACTTGTTATATGTGCCCGTAAACATGAGTATATGCTTGTATAATATGTTATAGTTTTATTGATTTTGTCAAAATGGTTTTTCAATTTGTTGGGTTCTTGACCCTTCTATTGCTTGTGCATCGAATAAAGAAAGTCATCTAATAGAAATGAATACCATTTATATATTTGATTCTAGTTTCAAATCTTTTGTTCTTTATTTTGCTTGAAAGAAATAGTTGTTCTTAGTGTCTAGATATTTTTTCAGAGTCATAGTAATTTGTTTGGAAATCATATATAATAACTTGTGAAAAATATAAAACTATGATATAATTTGATAGTTTATTGTTATACATATACATAAAAAAGTATAAATATAAACCTATGGAAATTTTAATGTACCCCAAGAACTAAGTTTCTAAAATTACATAGAGATAATTACATTTAACCACCCCAACTTTACCCCTTTTTATACTTTACCCCCTAAACTTTCATTCGCGACACTTTGCACCCTGAACTATGAAAATTATTACACTTCGCCCCTTATGGACAATTTTGCCCCTAGGTTTTATCATTTTAAAACAATAGTTCAAGTTATCCCTTTAAACTCTATTTTGTAGCAATCTACTACATAATAATAAATTTATTGCATTAATCATTAAACATGAAAATTTTCTCCATAATCAATTTGTTTTTCGGATTTTTCGAGAAACGAGAATTCTTATTTTCTGTCACTTGTTTTGTTCGTGGCATTGTTACACCTACTTAGATCCAGTCTCTATTCAGAGGTTTTAAATGGATCATGTCAGGTTTCCAGCCTATAAACTCAACAAGACATACTTAAATCAAAATTCTTATTTCAAGTATAAATCCGTATACAAATTAGGTCTATAGACTGAAAATGAACATAGTCCATTACGACTATATCAGGCCCAACATGCTTCCGTAAAATTAATAAATCCCTTAAAATTCATACCTTCTTTGACCGAAACAAAGACAAGGGTGAGATGGCTCGCAACACCACCAATCGGAAAATTACTACCCCCAGATCTTTTGACAAACAACTCCTCACTGTTCAACCTCACCCTTAGGGAAGATGATCTGCAAGTTATCTGACTCCTTCAGAAACTGTTCAGCACAGCCTTGGTTCGTTTCCTACTCCAGGCGTATAAGTAATTCTTAAACGGGATGAATTAATAGTACATTATGAACACATGTTGAAGCAGAAAGCCTCTTTTTATTAAGAACTTATAGAAATATTTATTACATTAGTAATCTCCTTTTGGGAGGAGAATACTGGTTTAGCCTCTCATAGCTGAGGCTTGCACTCGTAAATACATAAAACTTAAAACTAAAACACTCAAAATATTACAAATTTTTCACTCAGATTTTATTGTAAGAAAACTAAGGAAAATGTTCGATGTCCTCGCCTTCCTTCAAATCCTCGCATTTTATAGAGGTAAGTCAGGACTTCAAAGACGGACTTCAAATCTTGGCCGATATATATGACGTCATCTTACATCATATCCCACATTATTGCCTCGTCATTTGGTTTTCTTTTTCTCCCGCGTGACTCGGCCCATGTGATGTTTGTCGGGAATCTTTTAAAAATTTGGTTTACGTGGTCCCCGAGGATAACGCGTTTTGTGAGCTGGGCCCTTATCCTTTCCAGCTACATGATCTTGTCGGTCGGAATCCTTTCCCAAACTCGGGTTCCTTTTGTTCGGGGCATGCTTGACAGATCCGGTTGACCCAACGGCCAACATGCGCGCCATGTTCGAATTTCCGGTAAGTTTCTTTGCTTGCCGGAATCTTGTTTTCCCAGAGAATTCTTCTTTTGGTCTCGAAGAGTTCTTCGCAAACCCCGTGGTTGATCCAGTCATCGGATTCAAAAGGAAAGATCCATTCGCCGATTCTCGAAAGAACTTGAATGGATATTTGACTTTGTCCATTTCGATTAGACAAACCCAAAGACCCCATGCTCAAATGGTAGAAGCTTCGTCTTAAAATGCTCCTACTAACATCGGGTCCTTCTTCCTAGGTGAAGCCGCTTAATATATTTTAAAGCATTTCCATCCGGTCTTCTTAGCTTGATGAAATGAAAAGCTTCATTAAAGCCTTTCTTCATTTGGCTCAGAGCCGCACCGATAAAATACAATTCCAAAATATCTCCTCTCGGCCAAGTGTGGATTATTGGCCCAGGTCTCGTAGAGATCGCTTCCCAATCCATTTCGGTAATTTTGAAATTTCGGGAATCCTGGTGACACGGTATAGATTGAAGCTAAAGCTCCAAAAGTATACCATTCTTGTACTTCATTTGGATGACTTCCTGGTTTCATCCAAACTCGGGATACTTGCCCGAGATATCAACCATTGTTTTCTCCGGGTTAATACCTTGTCTTGTAACTAGTTTCTCCCATTGCCTCTCGATATACCCGCATAGGAGAAATCTTAATCTCGTCAGTTTGAACCTTAGATTTGCCTGTCCTCGTGGCCTAAGATTCAACTCTCCCTCTTTACCCCAGGTGTTGGGTTGACTTGAAGACTCGGGTTGTGACACCGGAGCTTCAACATTCGTTACGATTTGTACACCTCGGGGATGCATCACCGCAACACTTGTGATTATGGTACTTGAATCCATAACCTCCGGGTTAGAGCCCCGTACTCTCTCGGCCCCTTTTTGCACCGTAGGAGATGCGGCTGGAAGAGAGGCCCTTGCAGATCTGCTAAGAACAATTGTCCTTGAGCGAACCGGCATGCTCGTATTTGACTAGAAACGTATTTTGGTCGACTGTTGAAGTCGCCCGGAAGAACTTCTCGCATTGAGACATAGCGCCCCAAAATCTCGTTCTAGACTCTCCAGGTTTTCCCGAGATGTCTTACTCGTTTAAGGACTTTCACAAGAACGCGTCCTTCCATCTCGTGTCAAGAAATCGCAAGAATATTTTCATGAGATTTTATAATGACAATATCATAATCATAATATTGACATTCAGCTTGCCATCTAAGTAATCGAGCCTTTTCTCGGTTTTGATTCAATTTTATTTTTCGTAAAAGCCTTGACACTTGAATTATCAATTTTTAAAGTAAACTTCTTAGCCAAGAAAAATAACGGCCATTTTTTAAAAGCCTTTCGATCGCAAAGAATTCTTTCTCGTTGATATGCCATCCGTTTGCTTTTGGGTGTGAATAAAACCGCAATATCTCGCATGGCACTTCTTCATTTGGTGTGACCTTAGTAAGAATCTGCCGCCACCAATCATCACTGGCATCCGTGTAAAGAACCAGTTCATCCTCGTCTTGGGAATCGCAAGTTTTGGAAGCTTTTTACAAACTTCTTTAAGTTGCTTAATTCCTTCTTGATGTTCATCTTCCCATTTGAATCTCGCATCTTTTTTAAGTAATGGGCTAAACACCTTCATGTAGTATGCTAGATTGTTAATAAACATTCCAAAGAAAATTAACAACTCCTTAAAACTCAAGTCGCTTCTTGTCTTTTAGTGTATCCGGAAATCCTTGTATCTTTTCCACAATATGATTCTCGTAGAATAATTCCGATTCATCGATTTCAATTCCGAGGAATTCAATCTGCCTTGTTGCAATTACCGCCTTCTTTTCCGAAAGCACTAATCCTTCTTTTGTGACAAACATCCGAAAATATTTCCAAATGTTTGAGATGCTCCTTCATGTTTTTTGATGCGATTAGAATGTCGTCGATATACACGAACATGAAATGAAATAATCTTTGAAAAGATTATCCATCTTTCTTTGATATATCCGGGGTGCGTTAGCCAATCCCATAGGCATCACGCTCCAAATATAGTGTCCCCTGTGGTGTAGAGAAAGTCAGTAAACTTCTTACTTTCTTCCTCCATCTTAACGGTAGAATCCAGATTTGCAATCAAACTTTGAGAATATCTTGGCACCTTTGATGCGATTAACGGATGTTCTCTCGCTTGGGATATAGTATCCGTCGAACTCCAAAATGTTATTAATTCCCTTGTAATTAATAACAAGTCTTGGCTTTCCTCTTTTGATTTCTCCATGGTTTCTGACTAAGAACCCTGGACTGTTGTATGGAGAAACTCCTGGTGAAATTAACTTAAGGTCAAGATGTTCCTTAAGTATCTTCTTCATATCCTCACGATCCGTCTGGTTCATAAGGATTGGTTTGAATCTTACGAACTCGTACTCCTTTCCAGGTTTAACCTTTAAGGAAGCTTTAAGCTCGTTCTTATCCCACCAAGCCAAAGGATCTTCATTGTAATTCCTTTGGATCTTCTTCTTGATATCCTCAAGTGATATTTGTTCCTCTATGGTTATATCACTCTGTGGATTCTCCTTTAGACTCATCCATAATTCTGCAATGGCTTCTGGAGTGACTCGTTCTTCTCCTTGAACTCTGAATGGATACAAGTTATTATCCCATATCTTCTGATCCTTCTGGATGGAACCAAATTGTCTATGGGATAATAAAGCTTCACCAAATGTCCTTCGATCCGCCATTTTTGGATTGCGAAGTTTGGCTTCATCACCACGCTTGCTGCGAAAATTAATAGGCATTTTTTCGTAAAATGCTTCCCGATCTCTGGACAATAATCTTATGATCACATAAGGTTGTGAAAATAAGTTTTTCGTCTCGTTCTCTTGTGTGAATCGCTTGAATGTTTGTAGGAAATTGTTTCCTAGCAAAATATCTCGCACTGTATCATGGAAATAGATTGGTGGCGTCTTTACTTTGTACCATGGGCACGCCCGCGCCTCCGATCATTATTTTCGCTTGTTTAATTCTCTGTTAAGGATAAGAATCCTTTTAGAGAAATCTCTTCCGCAATAGCTGGTAAATATTCTCCAATTTCTTTAGGAAAAACATCGCTGCGGTACATATTTAAGCACTGAATTAATATAAGCGCGAAATACTCGGCCTTGTATTCAAAGATATAACATTCCAATAGAAATATATATGGAGAATGGACTAGTGGTCATCGATTCTATATCTTTTATTAGCCACTTGTGAACTCCATTCCGTCTTGTAATCTTTCCCAAGGTTTATGCTCCTCAAGAAATTCAATTCCCAGTATTAATTGTTCTGGGATATTTCCTGCAACTCCTGAGATAGTCAACTCAATTTCACCTATCTTCAGGCTCCCTTGATACCTTCCCACTATAGGTTGTTGGAGATAATACAGAACATCACAAGGAAAAATATTATCTTTTTGAGTGATGTCGAATATTACTTCAACCTCTCGCCATCCTTATGGACATTTCAGCTCTACTGCTGTTTTGAAAACATCGGGGATGCGCTACTGAATCGTACATTTTGGTCTCCTTTCTTCCCAACGGCCGCTACTCACCATTCTCGTCTTTGCCTTTGGAAAGACATCCTTCTGTGCTCAACTCGAGACTCGACTTTTGTTGAAGATGGTTGATCTTGAATTATCATATCAATCTCCTTAATAGTTGGAGATTCAATGATTCTCGGTAACACCACCCTGGCAAAGTCCTCAAAGATTCTTGGGACTTCAATAAATTCTTTTCTCAAGAATACTTCGGAATGATAGGTATTCGAGAGAGCATAGGAAATCTTGTATGTGATCGAGTAAGGCCCGTTTCCTTCTTTCATCAAATCGACTCTTTTGAAATCTTGATGAAGGGTTAGGACTCTCATCAAGTCTCGATCTCCCAAATTGTATGCAATTCTAGGATAGACATTAAATGCCAATTTCCTGTATACAAATTTTCAGAATCGCTCCAAGGCATGAATCCTTGAGATGCGAGATTCGCTTGTCAAAGACAGCAAGATTAAGAGGCGAATCTATTCCTTCTTTGAATGTTGCTTTAATAATTACTCTTATGGCTCGATATGAATCCATGAGAGTGTATTTGCAACTTCTCTTTTAACTTTGCTTTTGATCTCTTGTATTTCTCTAATAGGGACCAATCGCATCTCGATCAGGTTCTTGGTAAACTCCATCGAATAGCAAATTCTCCGGTTGTTACCCCGTGGATAATTTGGTGTTTTTGCATTTAAACCCAATTTTATCCAATGCTTTTTCCATAGCTCCAATTGTAAATCCATCATAGACTTGAAGCTTTGGATCTTCCTTCATGATTCTCATAAGAGTTTTATGAGAAACCGTCGTGTGAGAGAGGAATCGACATATCCTCCCCGACCGTCTTTGAACAATTTCTTCTTCACTCGATTCTCGAAATGAGTCACTTCCATTATCCAGAATAGATCTCTTCTTCATAGATGCTTTCATCTCGAGGGAATATCCTCGAATTGATACACTGTATTAAATCGATAATAGATGCCTTCTTCGATTTTCGGTGTGGCCTCGAATCGTCTCGACTCCTCGTTTTTGATTTATGGGCAATCCGTTGAGATATGCCCTCTTGCTCGCATGTCCAAAGAATTGCGAGTCTTTGAAACTTTCATTAGCTCTAGTGTGAGCACGCCTGAAAGTTCTTCTCCCGGATTTCTTTGGTACTTGCTTGATTAGAACCTCGATGATGAGGCTCTACTCCCGCTGGTCTTTGGTCTTTGTCCGATTTATAACTTCGGGCTTTTTGTTTTGACTTAACCTTCTAGGTCTCCATGAAGACCGCTTCTTTTGTTGTTGCTTCCTCGGCGGTATGGATGGCTTCTCTCCTTCGTCTTCTTTGCCGCCTTGGTTGACCTCCCACAATGTTGGGATATCATTATCCACGCAACATAAAGGGCGCTTTGTTAATTCCTCTTAATCTCTTGTAATTCTTGTGCGGAGCGCTTGATAGCACCATTCGGATAACTTAGCCTTTAGGAAAGACATTTTTCTCGCCGCCACGATTTTCTACTTCACTCCACCCTTGTATTCCCGATAAGCATTTCTCTCCGGGGACTCGGGATCTTGGCAAAGAATAGCTGTGCAACTTCTTTTTCTTCAATCTTGGATTTCCACCGGTATTGTGAACAACTTGATATATTCGTCAATATGACAAATATCTAGTAACTCAAGGCTATAGAGGGCTTGTTTATATTTCTTTCTTTTTCATCCTCTAATCCTCGAAATAACCCGTGCCGATGAATTGGATTTTGAATAGTTTTGCCATACCATCGACAATTCCTTTAAGTGATTCCCCGATGTGACCGAACTTTTCGTACTAGCATCGGTCATATCCCTGCAATCTTCATCGATCCTTCAAGACTCATTTCAAGGAGTAAAATGAATGAATCCTTTGTAAGATCGAGGGTTCTCTTTGAAATTCTCATAGTCAAGCCCATTCATCAATGAGAACTTCTCTGTTTTTAAAATCTAGGATGTCCGATTTAACATCAACCCATACGGATGTATTGGGTCGAGTGCGATCTTCCATAAGCGCGTCGATAAACATTCGGCCTTCCGGTAGGTTGTGCAGTTCCCGCAAGAGGTTTCGACCTCTCCTATCCCCGAAAGTGGATCACTCCCGGTCGTGAAATCCCCGGCATGTGGCATTCTCTCGTCCCGAGCTCCATGATGTGAACCCGCACTTTCTTCGACGTTAGGATTAATCGGTGGCGGTGGTGGAGGAATTGGTCTACCTTGTGGGTCATAGGTAACCAAAGTTGATTCTCTCTCTGCGTTCATCTTTAAATCTACAATACCTAATCCCGCCAAGGATTAAATTGGTCGTGTAGATCTTTAAGATTCATCTTTTCCATATTCATCTTTTTAATTTTTGATGGATTTTCCTTTGATTAGAGCAATGAGCTTTTCCTCATCCGTCATTTTTCGTATGACTTGGTTGGTTTCCCCTTTTGGTGTAAATAGGTCTCGCCCCAAAATCAATACGTTTCCTTCCTCAGGATGAACTTGGCCACATCCTCCAGGTTCTTGACTCGTTTCTCGGATATCATGAAGGAGTTCAAGAGTTTCCTTCGATATTTCACCATCGTTTCCATCCGGTTCGATCGATGAACTTGTCTTCGTAAATGAATATGGCGGTTGCCATAATTCTCAACCGTCTTACTCGATTTCTCTAAGATCTTCGGAGATCTTAGATTTATCTGGAAGTATCTCGTTCCACTCCGTACTCCATCGGGAATCATTGTTTCGATGGGAATTTTCATGAACCGTTTCTTGAAGGTTCATCAAGTGAACATATAGGGTGCAGTTAAGCATCCAGAATCGCTTATAATATTCGCTCGCATTATGCATTGCCTTAAGGTTTCCGTCGGCTCCTCGCTTGTTCCTTTTCTTCATGTTGGTATTCCCGATATGAAACCTGGTCAAGTGTTCTTGTGCATACATCGTCAATATTTGACGATATGTCTGTAAGGGTACATCTCGGACATCGGTCCAGGATCCATATACTCGGAGTAAATTCTCCTCACCAATTGTTAATTACATAAATATAATAAATTTAACTAAAAGTTCTTAATAAACCTAGGCTCTGATACCATTTTCGAGGATCGCAAGACCATGAGGAGTAAAATTAGAAATTGCAATACAATTTATAGACTAGGTGGTAAAGTGCAACAACTTCAAAGTTTAGAGGGTAAACTGAAAACCAACTTTCATGAAACTAGGGGTAAATCTGGAAATTTAGGCAAAGTGCAAAATTTCGTAAAGTTGAGGTGGCAAAGTATATCATTTCAAAGTTGAGGTGGCAAAGTGTAAAAACCTGGATAGTTTGGGGTGCTAACTGTAATTATCTCAATTACATATCCCTCTGCATATAATGCAAATACATTTTTTGTATTATAATTCCGACCGTTCATTATATCAATCAAGTTTTCATTAGTTTCTATCGAACAAGATAAAAAGAATGGAACCAGGTGGCTTAGCCCACTTGGCCACCACAAGCAATTGTGGGATGGAGGTCAGGGGTTCAAATCCCTGCTCCATCAAATTGTTTGTGGGGTGGAGGTCAGGGGTTCATATCCCTTCTCCATCAAATTGCTCCCCGGGGCATATGCGAGCTGGTGAAGATTTGGTGGGAACTCATACTGAATAGCATCCGTGTGGGTTCGATTCGGGGAGAGATCGTTATTAGTAGATTGGGGGTCGAACATAATTGTTCTCTTTACCAGGAGGATCTCGGTTGTACGTCGCCAGACCCGCCGTAACACTAGCCGGTGCGTGCACATCCGCGATTTTACCTTGGCGGCAGCAATGAGAGCGGGAGTGTTGTCCTCAGGCATAGTCAGGCGTAAGCCTGGAAGCTGAGTTATCAAAAAAAAAAAAAAAAAAATGGGTACGAGTTACAAGTCATGACTCAACAGTACGTTTATAAATGGGAAAATAAGATTTTTAGTCCTGTAAGTTGGACCTTTTGGAGAATTGGTCCTCTAAATTGTCACATTCATTTTTTAGTCCTTTAACTTTCACATTTCTAGTTATTAAGTCCTTTAACTTAACAATTTTATTTTTGGTCCTAAAACTTAACATATTTCAGAAATTTGGTCCTACAACTTAATATATTTTAGAAATTTAGTCCTATAAGGCTATAACTTAGCAATAGTTAAATTTAACTATTTTATAGGACCAAATATAAAATAATTAAATTTCAATGTTTGGAAACTAATCAAATTATAAAAACAATTAAAATTAAATTAATTTGATTAATAAAAAGTTTAAATAAATAGAAATTTCTAAAATAATTAATGAATTCTAGAAAAATTAAAATAATTACATCAAATTAGTAACTTAAGAATAATTTGTCATATTTATGCAATTAACCTTTGGTGAGGATAATTATCTCCAAGAAATGTAACTATAGACTAGTGTACAAGATGCATTTAATTCAGAAGGTTTAAAAAATTAATGCTTAAATATTTTTTTAAAAATTAATTAAATTAAAAAATAATTATTTATTTTTAAAGAAAATTAATTGTTAATTAAAATCATTCGATTTGAAAAATTAAATTAATTTAGAAATAACCTTTTAATAAATTAATTAAAATTAACTATTGTTAAGTTATATTACTAAATTCCCCTAAAAAAAAGGTTACATGACCAAATTTCTAAAATATGTTAAGTTATAGGACCAAATTTCTGAAATATGTTACGTTATAGGACCAAAAATAAAATTTTTAAGTTAAAGGACTGAATATCTAGAAATTTGAAAGTTAAAGGACTAAAAAATGAATGTGACAATTTAGAGGACTAATTCTAAAACATGTCCAACTTACAGGACTAAAAATCTTATTTTCCCTTTATAAATATTAATTTTTTCAAATCAAACAACACGCCGTCTTAGCTCAGCCGGTAGAGCGCATGGCTTTTAACCATGTGGTCGTGGGTTCGATTCCCACAGACGGCGTTATTATTTTTTGTTTTTTCAGGCCCAAGTGTTGACAAGAACAAAACCGATTGGCCCAATCCACAAAACGATCAATTCTCCGGATTTGGGCCTTTTCTGATTGAGGACATATGTTCCAAATTACATCTCCATTGATCTTTCAAAACCATATAGGAACAGAAGCTAGCCACCTCAATTAATTAGAAGGGTAAGAGAAGACCAAGTTCAGAAATTATGAAAAACATGAAATGCATTGAAAATAAAATGAAGAATTCAATAAATTTTTAATATATTTGGCTGGTGTGAAAAATACTCAGGATCCAAATAGCCACTTGAGATTGATCCAATGGGAATTCATTGTGATTTTTATGTGTCTAATTTTTATTTTCTTTTTATGAAAAACACACCTACTCATTTCATAAGTGAATACATGTAAATATCCTAATAAAGTTGGGTGCTATCAATTGGGTAGCATCGAACCTCCAGTACACGAATCGTCTAATAATATGTTGCTCGATTTAACATCTATGTGAATAATAGACATAGAAAGTAGCAGAATGGAGATAGGCCAATGCACCAGCTCCCTCAGCAACAATTCTCAACCTATCTTTCCAAGAAAACCGACTCTTTTAACCACTATTATAAATATGGTGAAAAAGAGTTCGGTTTGAGATGAATTCATAAACAAGTAAGAGTGTATTTGGATGGGAGATTTGAGATCAGAGATTTGAAATCCTTACAGAAATCATCACCCTTGTTTGACTTATAAATCCAAATCAATGGAATTCAAATCTCTCTTTAAGTTTTAGATTGTATTTGGATGTGAGAATTTGGATTTGGGTAGATGATTTCAAATGACTTTATCAAGAATGAATTTGAAATTCTCCAAAATAACTGCAAAAATAGTTTCCAAGGATTTGAAATACATTATAGAATGACTTCATCCAAACAATCTCAATGGATTTGTTATTATGGATTTGAAATTCTATCTCCAAATCTATCAATCCAAATGGGGCCTTAACTCATTTCAAATAATTTGAAATCCCTCCCAAAACCTAATTATTTGAAATCCATATTTTTTTCTTTGTACACACTTGTATATTTACACACACTTCACACACACACACATTCTCTCATACACCATATTCACACTCATTCTCCCTCACACACATGTATTAACAAATATTTATATATTTTTTATTAGTGTATAAATTATAATTTGTAATAAAAATAACAAGATTATATCTTTTATTTTTATTTATTAAATGTCAATTAAGAAATGATTAGATATTATATCAAGATATTGATATTTTATAACAAATAAAGAAAAGATGTAAATCATTTTTAGCAACTCTTTTTAGGCGAGAAAACAGAAATAAAAATAGTTTGCTTATTTTACACACACACACACACACACATATATATATATATATACATGGTTGAGATCATTGCATATGGTGAGTTCATAGGGACAAACCCCAATCATAGATCTATTTTTCTGAATGAGCTATATTTAACAAGTCTAACAATGATTGATTACCTAATTAATATATAATAAGGGTAAAATAGTCCAAAAGAAATCAACCATTACCATAAATATAGACGACAATTGCATGGAATTTTCAGAAGTTCTTATACATGGCCACCTGCCATCTATAACAAATTAAGTCACAAAATAAACCGACTAATTCTATTATGATATCCCAACATAATGCAACCAATTTATACCATGTATGCAACACAAGCACATTAAATAAACAACACAAATTTATATTACATAAACAAGACAGATACATTAAATAAGCAGCAAACTTATAGTACATATATACAACACACTCACTTTAAATAAGCAAAACATTTACTTTAATGTGAATATACACAATATAATGCAATAAATTTATACTACATATGCAACATAGTTGCATTAAATAAGCAACACAAAAGTTATATTACAATTTGATTTATACATTTTTTAAAATAAAATTACTCAAAAGGTAACATCACCAAAGATATTGCAATCTACTTCAAATTCGAAAATAAAAAAAGAAAACGTGTGTTTTTAGGTAAGTTAATTGTCAGTTAACAATAATAAAAAGGAGTAAGTTTAGGTCAACTTACCTTTTGACTTATCTAGGCATAAGTGAAAATACTGAACTACCATTACTATCAAATAAAACAATTAAGAAAAACTAAAAATAAGATTTAATCTGAACTATTTAAAAAATTAAGCCAATAATCAAGATTTATCCTCAAGTACTCACCCTAACGGTATGATTGATATGTGGAATGAAGTTGGAATGGGATGAGTCTTCCCAGGTTCATTCTCATTCACACGATTGATATGTTTTTCTGTTAGGAATGTCCATTCCCGTGGGAATCCCTATACCCAATAGTATGGTATAAGTCATTTCTTCCCTCCCTCATGGTTTTAGTCATTCCCAGGCTGTCAGGAATGAAATTATTATTATTTTGGACAAAATGATCCTCTTATTAAAATCATAAAAAATATTATATAAAACTAAACATACACCAAAATTTAGTATTTATTTTTATGTCTTAGAGCTAGAATTATGGAGTGTGAAAGAAAAAGTATAGTTGGTTATTCTCTAATTTATTTTTTTCATTTTTTTTTGCCCGACACATAAATGAGGGATTTGATTTTACTTCCAATTAAAGCTTCCCTAGCTGTTTGGTTTTTCTTTTTTCTTTTTCATTTTATTTTGGGTCTCCCAGCCAGAGGGCGAATCGAATCGGAGTTTCCTTAGGTAGCCACCGACCTACAGTATTTCATTCCTGGAAATCCTCAGATCATTCATGAAGTTGAGTTGGTTAGTTTCATTAGTAGATTATTGTGTCGAGACCAAGGGAATGGTTTATCTTTGGGCTTTCGACTTGGAATGAAAATGTTGGTCAAATTTTAATATCAGAATAGCAAATATAGTCATAATTAAATGGGTCACCAAAATATTCCTTGGTAATCGGGCGAAAAGCCTGTATTCCTGTCAGTTCAAGATCGAGGGGTGCTATTTTTCTGTCAAGAAAACATATGGCGGATTGACTGATAAGTGGGCAATTCAGGCCCATTGATCCTTGGTTTTATGTCTAAAATATAGTTTCGAAAAATGACAGAGACCCATTCAGGAACAAGAAAATACCATCGTGATTTGGATTGCACTGTCGACATAACATATTCAACCACGGATTAAGTCGGATCTAATTGTATTAGAGTCTATAATTGGTTAGTTGTCCCAACCATTCTTTTTGTCCCGAGCCTAATGAGAGGGCGATCGATGGAAACTTGTAGTTAGTCTTTTTTTTTCTTTTCATTTAAGCATGTAACTATTCATGCAAATGGACATAAGAGCTGTCTGGGTTGGGCCGGACTAGAACGGTAACAGTCCACCGAGCCAAAGGGGGAAATTGGGCCAGGCCGAGCCGAGCCAAATATTGACCACATTGTTATTTTTTAAGAGCCCAACCCGACCCAACCCATGAAAATACACATAAAAATCAAGTCGATGAACACTGGGCCGAATGGACCGAGCCAAATAGGTCCAATTCATTTTGGGCCTCTAAAAATGAAGCCCAACCCGACCTTTTTACTAGTTCTGACTCATTTTAACAGCTCTAATGAACAATAGGGAAATTTAGTCTTCCATTGTTTGATAATTTGAGACATAATAAAATAAAACTATGTCATTAATGCAAAATATTCATTTTGAATTAATTTAAAAATATCTATAAATGATTTCACTGTATATTTTTTTGGGGAAAAAATAAATATTTAAAGTTTAAAGATAAAGTTAATAAACAACGTTTAAATCATTTTTCTCAAAAATAAATTTCCACTAAAAGATAATTTAGTCACTAAAAATATTTTATTACATTCTCATCATTTATTGTTAATTACCAATCATGAAATTGGAATCAAGTTAGAAATGACTTTTTCATTCCGTTCTCATTCCTTACTGATACAAAACATAGGAAATATATATATATATATATATAATATATATATATATAATACTCCATTCTCTTTGTTATTGCATTCCTAAGTTTATTCTATTTCTATCTAATTCCATTCATTCATATCAATCATACCGTAAGATGGTGGACTCATGGGATCCAAATTATATATATATATATATAATAACAAACATGTTTCCACTTTTATTTTCCCACTTAAATGCATTTACTAAAAAAATAATAGATTTTTTTAATAAAAAAATTGCCAATATATTAAATGATATTAATTATCACGTATCATTACCAGTTCTATGTTTTTACAATTTATGCTATATTTCAGCAAGATTTAAAATATAATTGTAATCGTTTAATTTTAGTTATTAGAAATACTTTCCATTTTAAAATTAATCAATATATATTCACTACCTTACTCAGACAATTAGTTAAAAAGAAAGATTTGAGTGAATTGTTGTTCAAGTAACGTATATACAGGCTGGACATTAATTTCACAAAAGATATAAATAAGTGGTACATTTGAAAAAAAGTGTTCCAGCTTGATTCTATCCAATAATTTTATCAGCTTTAATGTATTGCCAAACTAATGGAATAATTTATAATATATATACATATATATATAATAACAGACCTATTTTCCCACCAATTTTGCATTTACTAAAATGAATTTCAATGTTTTTTAATTATAAAAAAATAAATGGAATGTGCATTACTAGAATTTGGTTATTTTCATTTAGTTTGACAGCTGAAATTATTATTTATTTAAATAAATATTAACTTCTCATTTCTGCAAATTGACTCACTGATTTTATACTTTATTAAATTAAATAATATATTTCTAATTTTCTGGAAATCACATTTATAATAGTGCCAACAGTCTTCTTATTTTAAACTAAAGTAATTTCAAATTCTTTGCAAACCAGGTTTATAATATTTGTCGAATTTATAAATAATCCTACAATAATATCTTGGTCCTATTGAGTACCGATTGATATGAATACATGATATACATAATTATTAGAGGTGTAGGAATGTGTCGACCCAATAAAAAGATCGGTCTGGGCTGCAATTTTTGGAAGTCCAATAGGATTGGACTTATTTGTCCAGGGCCATTAGGAATGTTGGTGACCCAGACCAATTTTGCTCTTTGCTAGGCCAACATTGATCGGCTTAACCTGGCCTATTTATGTGATGCCCAGGGCCGAAGAGGGCGGGGAGTGATCGCCGGTGCAAGAAGGCACAGACAAGGAGCGGCTCCTGGCAGGCTTCTAGGCGGAGGGGGACATGAATGAACTGATTCCACACCCGAATAAGAGGAGATTCTGAGACTGTGTAGGTATGAGACTATACAGTTGAGGAGAGTTTAAAATATTTGATAGGTACTACTCATATCAACAAGATGCATCTTCTTTTCTGGTGCTCATCATGTAAAAACTCCGAAGTTAAGCGTGCTTAGCCCGGAGTAATTTCATGATAGGTGACCCCCTGGGAAGCTGCTCTCAGGGTGCGCGTGAGTGACGATAAAGCGCACTGGAAAGACTCGTGTTGGTTTGTGGGGAAAGTCATCGATCTGTAAGGCGGACCGTTACAATTTAATAGCTCTACTGGTTATTACACAGTCGTGCATTGCACGGGGGGCCTCATCTAGTATATATAAACATAATAGTTTCTAATTTTGAAAATTTTATTTTCCCACCAAAACTATGTTGCTAAATATAAAATCTGGTTATTATTTAGTTCTTTTAATAATTTTGACAATCGTTTAGCTTTCGATAACCAAAAAACTTTTGGAACTTAAGACAATGTTATTATTGATTGTATTGAAAGTACAAGATAATAAATATTTAACATTGGACAGCTAAAACCTTTTTCAAAATTTCACTTCCTTAGAAATAAATCGGCTCAATAGATAGATACAATTCACATTTCAAAACATACAATTTGCTATCAATCAAATATTTATGTTTAAAGAGGCTTTTCGTGGTCTATACTAATTTATTTTTCTATTTTATAATTTTATGATTTATTCATCAAATTAATTTAGTCTTACAATTTAATTATTTATTAAAATTACTCTACAATTACTAATTTTTTTTTAAATATGCATCACACGACTAGAATAATATATGTATATAAGTAGGATCAAGACAAAAGCAAAAAGTTCTCGTCAAAAATTGATTCCCTGATATGGAAAATTACGGAAAAATTATTTTCAGTTCCAAATCTCTATAGAATCCAAACAACTAACAAATTTTTCAATTGTCTCCACAAAATATAAACTATATTGATCTCATCTCCACTATTGCCATCACAAGTAAAAAATATTGGAAATAAACTTGATTTGGTTCAAATTATATTGGGCTTGAGAAATATTTGCTTAAGTTAAAAATAAAGTAAGAGTCTAATAAACAGTTGAAGACAATAAGCCCAAATTCTAGATAGATTGTTCTAGAAATATCTTAGGAAATATATAAAATATTATTTGAAGACGGTTTGCAGAAATTTCTATTAAGCTAGATATTTTGTAGATAAATATTGATTATATTTTATAGCCCTTAGATTAACTAAACTATAGTCAGTGCTTAGAATAGTTTCTAAGTATAAATATGAGTGGTCTTGTCTATTTTGTACCAAACCATAATTTGATACGAAAAATTTTCTTCACCAAAAAGTTCTCTTTTCTTTCTTCTATATAGCCTCACTCTTCCTATGAAAAAAGTAATTTTCTTCCAATTCCAAGGTGTGAGATCAAATTTCTTTTAGTGGAACATTGTATAGATATGTATCCATGATATATTGATATGTACACGGTATGAGTATGTCATCCTCATAGACATTGTTCTAACATTTTCTCATTACTTTCCCTGTAATCTATAATAAACGAAAAAACAAATTCGTTGATTGTTATTTACTAGTGGAAAACGACAAAATTTACGCTTGTCCAAAAGGTTACGAAAATATTTTCTAGGAAAAACTTAATGGTGTTGGATGATACATTGGAGTTTTGCTAAGTGACAGGCTATACCGACAACGAGAACGAATAACTTTTGACATGCATGGATAAATTGTTTAATGGTTATGATAATGATCAAATCCCAGAAGATATGCAGATCTACTTGATAGGATGACTAGTATTAATGGGAAGTGGTTGAAGAATCATTTGGCGTTTCTATCATCAATCAAGAGACTTTTATTTTTCAAAAATGCTTTTGATAAAAAATATTATGATTATTTCATTGGACGAAGTCAATAACATTTTCATAAATAAGTATCATAGTCTGTTCAATTGCTCTTTTTTATCAAAAATGTTTTTGAAAAATGCAAGTCTATTGGTAGATGGTAAAACCGCCAAATGATTCTTCAACAACTTCTCACATTAACACTACAAAAAAATAACATTTAAATTCAATTAAATTAGCGAAAATATTGTGATGTCATGTAGGGACTTCAACTGTTGACCAACGTATTTACACAGACTTTTTCACATTATCATGATATATCAAACACGTATAACCAACCAGGCTACAAGACTACAAACAATTGCTCGTTCATCCGATAAACATTAAAAGTTTTATCCAGAAACCTCATGCATTTTCATCATCAGGATTCAAATCTTCATCATCAGTGTTGCCAACTTCATCCATTCCGAAGTTAGCAAGTGAGTATCAACTCAGGACATTAAAACACCAAAGTACCTCCGGCTCGGTGACTCCCTCGAGTAGATAACATTTCATCACAATCATCATTCTCGCTGTCTCAAGGAGTAGATAACATTTCATCACAATCATCATTCTCGCTGTCTCAATAGCTTGAATTGTATTTGGTTTGGTTGATATTAAAAAAATAACAAGACCATTAAAATTATATGAAAAATAAGCTTAAAAAATAAAATTCAAACTAAAGTTTTACCCTTTTAGTTGTTGTACCACCTACTAATTTTTTTGTAAACGAGTTGTGCACGTCTATGCCAGTATTTTGTCTCGTCATTCCTACTCGCAACAACTATGTGTGGAGAGCCTGAAAAATATGCCTAAAATGAAAATTATTAAATAATAAAAAGAGTATTTCATAAAAATAATCATGATTTGAGTAGAATGATATTGTTATTCATAAATTAAAATGTATATAGTAACTTATTGGTGCAAATTTCAACTATGTCTAAATTTACCTAATTTAATTTAGTTGTAAAAAATTATTAAGTAAACATATAGTTTTTAAAATTTTAGACAACTCAACAAGTGTTTTTCAAAAGGTGTATAAACTTGCTTAAAATATATAATCAATTTTTTTCTTTATTTTTTCTCATTTTTGTAAAGTTTTAAATTTATTGTTAGATATTGAATATATTTTTTTTTGTGAAAATGTATTTGGAGTATAATAATGACAGTAATTTATAAATCCTAAATTATTCAAGGGCGTCATCTTGCAGCCCCTTCCCCATTTCAAAGGACATAACGCAGTTGAGTCTTGAGATACCCTCCCTGCCTCGCTCCATTATTTTTCCTATAGTATGTTAATTTATTAATATCAAAAATATATTATACTTTATTTACTACACTTCGTGCATCACACGGACAATATACTATTATTATATATATAATAAGAGAATTACTTATAAATAGTAGTCCAAAATTTTTCCCGTCTAAACGACCCTCCCAAAATTAGTAAAAAATATTTTAGGCATTTCACTTTAACTTTGGTAAAACTAGAAGTCATGCTTTTTTTATGGAATTCCACTTATTGTTAAATTTGGTAAAATAGAATGTCACATTTTTTATGTAATTCTAATTAATTTATTTGCAGTTATTACAATTATTAAAACTTTATTAATTATGGTAAACTGAACAACTATTTATGAAAATTTAAGTATTTAATTGATTGCAATCAAATTTCTGGCGATAAATAATATAAACAAATCTGAATTATTGATTAATTCCAGCTAATATATTTGTAATAAATATTATATTCATAACAAACATTATAAAAATATAAGATATATATCTCAATCACAAATCTGAAACTCCAACGAAATAAATACAGAATATTAACTGCAAGATTTCAAAAGTAAAATAAAATGTTCTATTAACGTTACAATATATAGCGAAAAATTATGTTAAAATATTTTCTTAATCATACTCATTAATTCACCTATAAATATGGATTCTCAATGCAATCATTTTTACTGCGAAATTTCTCTGTATTTTCGAAAATCAGTCTTGATAAAATTCTCTCTTACATTAAAAAAAGGGTACCAATTATCACGATGGTTAAGAATATCAACATGAGTAAGCAAAATGGACCATGAAACTGAATCTAGCCCGACTCTATGAAAAATCAACATTCAATGATTGAAACAATGTGAATAGTCTAGATGTGTATTTCATGACACACAGGTCTGTAGTTTATTTATTTTTATATTCTTAAAATTTTTAAATTAATTATTGCATAAATGTTTAAATTTTAAGTTTTCTTATTGCATGGTGATAGGATCCATGGAAATATAAAGAAATATCAATATTCCCAGTCTAAAAGAATGTTGTGGCGATGATAAATCGAAAAACAAACAGACGAATAATGTTGTGTACAGAAAAACATTCCAAAATTGATAATTACTGAATGTATGATTTAGCTTGATTTTTCTCAAGTTTGTATTGTACAATTTTTTATTCTTTAGCATTGCAATTCTTAGATACATGCAAATTACATCCAACAATACAACCCACCCCATGTGTTGCATGGGTGAAATACTAGTTAGTGTTTAACAACAAAGATGAACGTCATCTGAGGGACAATTACAAAAACTACTCCTGGATTTCAGCTTTGTTACAAAATATTCCAACTATCCTTCAAAATTATAAATGTCTCTTAAAGCGTTACAAATATCCTCTTGGATTTGTATTTACCAAACAAATACTCATCTGGAGGTTGACCTTTATAAAAAGAAACAAATGTCACATAGTAATTGTGATTTTGAAAAATAGTTGGGTTTTGTTTTTATTAACATAGGCTAAAACTTGAACGTAGTTTTTGTAATTAACCCCTTTTAGATCATGTTAGAAAAAGGCAAAATTATTTTTTTAGTCCTCTAAGTAGGCGTACTTGGAGACTTGGTCGTATTTGTTTTTTGCAACTTTGGATTCAGTCATTTAAGTGGAACAAAATTTGGATTTTTGGTCTTGTGACCTACTACAATTGGTAAATTTTACCTGTTGGCTGACATGGCATTTAGTTTTAATTAAAAATTTATTTTTTAAGGAAAAAATGCTAAGTTGGCATCCCTATGTGCTAAACTTTTAGAAGGGAAAAAATGAATAAATCCAACTTGGCATTTTGATTCCATTTTATTGATAAAATTATACAAAAAAATTAATAATTAGATTACAAATATATTTCATAGACTTGTATAAAAATCTGATAAATATTTTTCAAGTAATTCGAGCAGTGTGTAAATTTATTCCCAAATTGTTTACAAAATATATCTAAATTATTTCTAAATAAAAAAATAAATTATAAAAAAATGCTACAAACAAGAGTTATGTTAATAAAATTTAAAAAATTATATGTAGATAAAAATATTCAAAATTCAATAATTAAAAAATAGAATTCAGTTTCAATTAGTGCTTGATTTAAAACACGACACTAAATTATATATACAACTCAATTATAAATAAAATAATAATCTTTTACCACAATATTAAATAATTTCATAAGGGTACTTGGTGTGTCAAAGAAATTTTTTCTCATTTTTCATTTCCCCACCATTCTTCCGTCTTCTCCATTTTTCACTCGTCGCCCGCCTGCCCGCCGCCATCTACGACACCTCCTCCTCATCCTTTTTTTTTTCTTATTCCTTTATTCTCCGTTTTTCACCCAACACCGCCTCCCCAGCTACGCTCAGCCACCCATAACCAGGTCCAAACCATCCTTTTTTTCTTTAATTAAAAGATTGTTCCACACTTTTTTTTTGTACAAATATACTTTTTTTCTTAAGTTAACTAAAACATAAATTGTATAATACTTTTGTACTTTAATTCTTATTCTTTTTGTTTTATATAAAAGGGCAAATTTTGTAATTTTAAAAAATAATCTTGAATTATATTTTAATAATCAATTACATACATATGTATTTTAGTTTTTTTAAATATAATAATTATAAAAATATCTTCAAGTATTAAAATTTATCAAAAGTTATATTTTATTATAACTTTTCTACAATTATTGGAAAAATACTTATTAGATTTTTATACAAGTTTATCAAATATATTTGTATTCTAATATATATTACTTTTTTTTTGTTTACGTTTATCAACAAAAATGAATCAAAGTACCAAAAATCTTTCCCCCTATAAGTGTGAGATTAATTTGAATACATAATTGTGGTAGAATTTTGGGAAGAATATTTCAATGGAGTCTTGCAAGCAATGGCAAGCTTTGAATACAAAACAATACAAGAAGAGCAAATGAGGCTATGACAATAAAACATAAAACCCTAGCTAAAGACTAAGTAGGGAAAATACAAAACTACCACCATAATATAAAAATAATATAACTCTAACATCCCCCCTCAAACTCATGACGATGTAGTAGAAATCATCTAGAGTTTGTCAACCAAAAAACGAAAGAGCGAAAACGGATGAGACTTGGTGAAAAGATCTGCAATCTGTAAGGAGGATGAGATGAAAGGTAAGTGGAGGGTCCCATGCTGTAGATGATGACGAGTGACATGACAATCAATCTCAATGTGCTTTGTTTGTTCATGGAAAACTGAGTTGTGAGCAATCTAAATAGCACTTTTGTTATCGCAATGCATGGGAGTAGGTGAGGACAAATGAACACTCATATCTGCAAGAAGCCAACGTAACCAAACTATTTCAGTGGTAGTAGAGGCCATTGCCCGATACTCTGCTTCTGTGGAGGATCGAGAAACAACATTTTATTTCTCACTCTTCCAAGTAATAAGAGAATCTCCAAGAAAATACAAAAACCAGTGGTGGATTTTCGATCGGCAGGATCACTAGCCCAGTCTGCATCGGAATATGCCCTCAACTCTAATAGAGACGTGGATGGAAATAAAAGACTCTCGAAGAGAGTACCACAAAGATATCGCAAAATACGAGTAACTACGGCCCAATGAACTGTAGTGGGGCAATTGACAAACTGACTCACAATATGAACAATATATGCAATATCTGGACGCGTAATGGTTAGATAAACCAAACTTCCAATAATCATGCGATATAAGGTAGGATCCGACAAAGGTGTGCCATCAGAAGGAGAATACCTAACATTAAGTTCCAGAGGGGTATCAACAGTCCGAGTATCAGTAAGACGAGCTCGATCAAGTATATCAGCAATGTACTTGGACTGTGAAAGAAGATAACCTCGAGGAGAGCGGGCTACCTTAATACCCAAGAAATATTGCAAAGGTCCCAGATCTTTCATTTCAAACCGAGAGGCTAACTCAGATTTCAACAATGCAATCCCATCAACATCATCACCAATTATGATCATATCATCAACATATAAGGAAAGAAGCATAATATCAGCACATGCATGCTTAAAGAAGAGTGCAGAATCATGGTTACTAAAACTAAAACCTAGTGAAGTAAGCACAATGAAGAATTTCTCAAACCAAGCCCGTGGAGCCTGTTTGAGACCATACAATGTTTTCTTAAGATTGCAAACTTCACCTTGATTATGATCGAGGAACACCTGGAGGTGGGATCATGTACACTTCTTTTTGAAGATCACCATTCAAGAAGAAACAACAATAAGAGTACGAACGGTAGTCATATTTGCAACAGGGGCAAATGTTTCCTCATAATCCATACCATACTGTTGTGAAAGACCTTTAGCAACCAAACGTGCTTTATATCGTTCAACTGAACCATCAGATTTTATTTTAATTTTATAAACCCAACGTGAACCAATTGCCCGTTTACCAGGTGGTAAAGATACCAAGTCCCAAGTGTTTGTTTTATGCAAAGTAGAAAGTTCTTCGGTCATAGCAAGCTGCCATAAGGGATCAGTAACTGCCTCTTTATAGGAGCGTGGTTGAGAAATATGATGAATAGAGGACACAAGTGATGCAAAGCCAGGAGAATAAGAAGAATAAACAAAGTCAGGTAACTGAGTGGACTTACGTGTACATTGAGGATATCAAGGAGGCACATGATCCACAGTTTGGGGAAGCAATTGGGATGCCGTAGGTGAAGACGGAGCAGAGGTGTCTGAGAAGTCACTATCTATATTATCAGAGAATGGATCAATATGAACAAGATCTGTTTTGGAGATGCTGTGTGGACTAGAGGGAATAGAGAAGAAATGGATATGCTCAAGAAAAAATACATGATGAAACACATATAATTTTTGAGCAACATGATCAAAGCAACGATATCCCTTCTGACCTTCACCATATCCTAAGAAAACACAAATAGGGAACGAGAAGATAATTTGTTGCGTTCAACATGGGGACGAAGGACAAAGCATGCACAAACAAAGACTCGTAAGGACGAATAACTAGGGGTGTAACCATAAAGCTTCTGAAATGGTGATAAACCAGATATAATAGATGATGGAATCCTATTGATACAATGGACAGCGGTAAGAACGACTTCCCCCCGGAATTCACTTGGAACAGAACCAGATAGTAAAAGAGAGCGAGCAGTTTCAATGATATGCCTATGTTTTCGTTCAACAACACTATTTTGTTCAGGAGTATTTGTGCAAGAGGTTTGATGCAAAGTCCCATCCAAGGCAAGCAATTCACGAAAATTATTAGATGTGTATTCCCCACCCAAATCACATCTAAAGCATTTTATGATAGCAGAGAATTGAGTTTTTACAAAAGCTCGAAATGAAGTATATATGCTAAGAAAATCAGAACGATGTTTCATAAAATAAACCCAACAATAACGAGAATAATCATCAATAAAAGAGACATAATATCGAGAACCTCTTTTTTGTGGAAATGGGAGCATGTCCCTACACATCAGAATGAATCAAATCAAATGGGGTTGTAGAAGAAGAAACACTTCGATTAAAAGGTAAAGCGGAAAATTTTGCCAGTTTACAACCACTACAGTCAGAAATATCATGAGATGACAACTTTCTTAATGCACTTGTAGAAGCCAAATATCTTAAACGTGAAGACGAAACATGACCTAATCGAGAATGCCATAAATAAAAGCTAGACGATGAGGGACTCAAACGAAAAGAAGACAAATTAACAGTAAAAGCTGCAATAGAGGGTACTCTGAGCTCATCCAAAATGTATAACCCTCCGTGCCTACGGCCTGTCCCAATCAGCTTTCGGGAATGTGGATCCTGCACACAACAAGAAGTAGGAGAGAATGATACTAAGTAACCTGAATCACACAATTGGCTAACAGAAACAAGATTTAATGTAAGTTTGGGAATATGGTAGACATGTGGAAGAGACAATTGAGGTGTAGCTACAGATCCAATTCCTGCTAAGGGTACTAGAGTACCATCAGCAGTTAAAACAAGTTTAACATTTGTGGGTGAAATGGAAGTAAAACATGATATTTCGGGGGACATATGATGAAAAGCTCCAGAATCTAATACCCAAATTGAGGATGATGTACCTGACGAGCTCAGAGTTGACAAACCTGAATCAGACAGAGCATGAGATGAGGCAAGAAATTTATGAAATTGTTCAGCAAGTGTATCTATTGAAGGCTGACTGGACGTAAGAGCACCAGACGTCACAAAATCTGGGGAGGGTACAGGTAGACGTGCCCAACGGTTCGAACCGAACCGGCGAACCGGCGGTTTCGAACCGGGGCCGTTGACCCCAGTTTCGGTTCGAATCGGAACCGTAAACCTTAATTTTAAGGTTAGGTTACTGTTAGGAATTTCAAACAGAAACCTGGTAAACCGGCGGTTTTTCTATTTTTTTTTTTTTAAAAACTGATTGAAATTGAAATTTGAATTTTGAAAATTCAAATTTCAAACGGTCACTTTTGTGACCGTTTGTGGCCGGTTTTTTTTTTTTTTTTTTTTTTTTGAAAATTCAAAATTTGAAAAAATTAACGGTCAAGATCATTTGACCGTTGATGATCAACGGTCAAGATCATTTGACCGTTGAAAACCGCCGGTTTAACCGAAACCGCCGGTTTCGGTTAAAACCGGCGTTTTTCCGTTTTTCCGTTTTTTTTTATTTTTTTGAATTTCATATTTTTTCCTATAAATACCCCTTCCGATTCATCCATTTTTCCTCACACCAAATTTCTAATCTCCCAATTCTCTACATTCTCTATATTCAACTTGTTCAAGTTTAAATTCCAAGTTTCAATTTAATTTTTAGTAGTTTCATACTTTTAATTTCATTAGCTATTTTAAAAAAATGTCGAGACGTGGAGGATCTTCCCATCAATCTAAGGGCAAAGGTTTGACGTCCGGCTCCGAGCAACAACCACCACCACCACCACCACCACGTTTTGATGAAGCTTTCGATTTGAACGAAGATGAAATCGAAGCTTGTTTTGCTAGTTTGCAACAAGAATGTGAGGCTCAACCGGAATCGCAATCGCCAACTCAAACTCAAAGTCGCCGAGCTCCGCCACTTAGATCCGATATTTTTTCGGTTCATTTTAAAAAAATTCCGGATCCTACAACCGGCGGTTTCAAAGTTACTTGCAATTATTGCACTAATTCCTACAAGTTTAGAGGAGGGGGCGGTTATGGGACGCGTTCACGAACCACCTCAACAAAAAAATCCGGATAAAGTTGGGCTAGATCGTGCTCAAACACAACTACCGACGGGATTCACGGGTTCTTCAACAGGTATGGAGTCTTCTTCTTCTTCTTTATTTAAATATACCGATATAAATGCTAGAAAAGAGACAGCTTTATTTGTTAGTGGTATGTCACTCCCTTTTAACTTTGCCGATAATAAAAAATTTGAAAGGTATACTAGACGTGCTTTTAACCCCGCTGCTAATAAAATTTCACGTTCTACATTGACTCGCGATATTAAAAAAAACAGTTTGTGAATTTAAGTTTCAATTAATTAACTCATTTGCTAATTTACAAACAAAAGTTTCAATTTGTTCGGATGTATGGAGTGATCATTGGCAAAGAAGTTTTTATATGGGAATTACTTGTCATTGGGTTGATGATTCATGGACTTTGCAAAAACGTTTAATTGCATATAGAGATTTTAATGTTGAACATACCGCTATTAATATTTCTCATAAAATTCATACTATTTTACAAGAATATGGCTTAGTTACAAAAATTTTTTCAATTTCATTTGATAATGCTAGTGCTAATACGGCTAGTTTACCATCACTTATTAATATTTGTGAACCTTCTATTGGTGGTAAATTTTTTCATGTTCGTTGTATATGTCATTTTATTAATTTATGTGTTCAAGATGGTTTAGCTACTTTAAAAGAAGAAATTGCACCTATTAGAGATGCGCTTTTATATTTAAACAGATTTTCTTCTTACTTTTTTTTTGAAAAAATGGGCGAGATATTGTAAAGAAAATAATTTATACCCAAGAAAATTCTCGCCCGATGTGCCAACTCGTTGGAATTCTACATATAAAATGATAAATGATAGTTATGCATATAGAGAAGCTTTATGTTCATTTTTTGCCGATCAACAATGTGGTATAGTTTTATTTCCCAATCAATGGGATGCATGCTCTAATTTATGTCAACTTTTAAAGGTTTTTAAAGATGCTACCGAAGAATTATCTGGTGTTTATTATCCTACATCAATTTTAGTTGTAGATCGTTGTGTTAAAATTGCACTACTTTTTAGATCTCTCATGCCTTGTGCTACTATAGGACCAACTATTGCCCAAATGGGATTAAAATGGTTAAAATATTTCACTTATATTCCTAATGTATTTTTAGTTGCAAAAATATTAGATCCTAGAGTAAGATTAGATGGTTTAGAAGAATTGTTAGGAATATATTATGATGCTTTGTTTCCTATTAAAGAACATGACACTCCCATTCCAAGTGTTGTAGTAGAGAATGCTAAACAATGTTTATATGATATTTTTAAAGAATATTCAATAAAATTTGGTGATAGTTTTAGAGGCTCATCTAGTTCGCTATTTCTACACCCGATGTTGAACATACTAGTGATATTGGTACGTTTAATGAGGCGTCGGTATTTGCACCATTAGATAATTTTTATGACGCGAGGATACCAAAACGCGTTCGAGGAGGGCGCGACCCCTTATCTTGAACTTGATACATATTTAACATCTCCTTTTGATTATCTTGAATTTGTAGTAGGGAATTCAAAGTTCGATTTGTTAAAGTGGTGGTCAAAGAGGTCTTCCTCTTTTCCTATAGTAACTTTAATTGCGAGGGAAATATTAGCCGTTCCTGCCTCAATCGTCTCCGTAGAGCAAGCATTGATGAGGAGGTTATATTCTGGATCCTAGACGATCTAGATTAACAGTAGAAAGTCTAGAGGCTCAAGTATTGCTCCACGATTGGACAAACGCCGAGGTACGTGAGCAAGACGTCGATTTTGATGATTCCGAAGAAAGCGATAATCTTGATACCGATTCAAGCAACGGGTCACAAAATAATTGAAGAATCACGTTGCCACTTGCCACCTTCCCTAAGGTAAGTAAAAGGTAAGAGAACTACGTAGGGTTTTGATTCCTCTATGAGGATACGTAGGCAATTTTATTTCAATATTCAAAGTTAAATTTCAAATTTTTAACTTAGAATATTAAAATAAAACTCAAACCCATTTCTTTTTTTTCTTTTTTCCTTTCTTTGTGGTTTGTACTTTGTACTTTGTAATTTAAATTTTATACGAAATTGTATTAACTTGTAATTTTATTTTTAAATTGTACTTTGGAATTGTAATATATTAGAATTTTTCATTTTGTAAATTGTAAGTTGTAATTTTACTTTTAAATCAATAAAATTATTTTTGTGTTAATCAATTTTATTTCCTTCATCAATTGTGTTAATTTATCAATGGTGTTAATTTATTAATATTAAAAACTTAAAAATTCAAAAATTCAAAAAAAAAAAGAAAAAGAAAAACTGCCAAACCGGAAGGAACCGAATCGAATCCGGGCCGTGTTCGAATCGAATCGAAACCGCGTCTATAGGACGGTTAGGTTCCTGTTCCACCTTTTGGGCGAATCAGAACGCGTTGATTCCGAATCAGAATCGGCGGTTGAAGCGTTGGACACGTCTAGGTACAGGTGCAACAACACGAGTCTGTGGGGGCGGCCTAAATACACGTTGGTTCGGCTGAACAAACTGATTTTGTTGAGGACGTGGAAATTTTTGTTGAAAACGTTGTTGCCCTCCTTTATTCAACTCGGGACATTGAGCCTTCCAATGTCCTGGTTTAAAGAACTTTGGGTGAGGCCGGAAAGGAACAAAAGATGGACGAGGGGGCACAACAAGAATTGATGAAGTAGGAACATGAAGAGCTCCTTTCCCTGCCTGAGACTTTAGGCGTAATTCATCTGCTAGCAATTCACTGAAAACAGAATCAACAGATAGTAGAGGAATACAATGCACAATGTTTCCACGAAGAGACTCAAAATCATCCCGAAGAGCCATAAAAAACTGAACCAATCGTTGCTCCTCTCTACGAGCAATGTACGAGGCAAATGCACGAAGCTCAGGAGATTCAATAAGGGCTAATTGACCCCAAAGGTCAGTCGTAGCAGAATAAAATTCTTGCGCAGTCATGTTTTTTTGCTGAAGAGCCCGAATATCTATTTCCAACTGGTATTGTTTAGCAAAATTCGATTGAGTATATAACCGCTCCAAATGATCCCAAACTTCTTTCGCAGTATCATATTTAGCCAATTGCATACCAATAGAGTTTTCCACAGAATTGTTAACCCAAGTAATAATTTTCGAATTGTTCACTTCCCAAACCTCTATCTCTTCAACAAATTTAGTATTATCTTTTTCAACAGGTTGTTTTTTTGTTCCAGAAATATAACTCCACAATTTCTTTCCTCTCAAAAAATTTCTCATCACATAACTCCAGTATGAATAATTTTTTCCGTTCAACCGTACACTAATTGACTGCAACGAATCATCTCTTTCGATAGCCATAATGAAAGAAAATAAACGCAAACACCAACCAAAACAACGGGATAGATCGAACAAATATCCAACAAATCAAGCCAACTCTACCAACAAAACCACTGCAATTAATCTGATTCTTGAGACCAAAATAAGATAGCAAACCCAACAAGTGCTAACTGTACGAAAATCGAATAAAAAACATAAAGCCACTACGTACCCACTGTGTAAATTGTAATGGCGAAGTCGAGAATGCTATTGAACCAAGCTCTTGATACCATGTTAGATTAATTTGAATACATAATTGTGGTAGAATTTTGGGAAGAACATTTCAATGGAGTCTTGCAAGCAATGGCAAGCTTTGAATACAAAACAATACAAGAAGAGCAAATGAGGCTATGACAATAAAACATAAAACCCTAGCTAAAGACTAAGTAGGGAAAATACAAAACTACCCCCATAATATAAAAATAATATATAACTCTAACAATAAGTTATCATATAGGCATGCCAACTCATCATTTTTCCTTCAAAATTCAATTTTTAATTAAAATTAAATGTCATGTCAGCCAATAGTTAAAATTTACCTATTGTAGCAGGTCACATAACCAAAATTCCGATTTTCTCCACTTAAAAGACTGAATCCAAAGTTGCAAACAAAATAGGACCAAATCTCCATGTGAATCTACTTAGAGGACTAAAAAAACAATTTTGCCTTAGAAAAATATATTCTCATTAGTTTGGTTTGAAAAGACTCTGAATAATTCTGAAGTTTTGATTGATAGTGGGCTAGATGTTAATATCAATGATTTGTTGGCCTTAATGCTCAAATCTAGTGAATTAGTACTTTCAAAAAAAAAAAAAGAGAAAAACAAGAATCAACCGCAAAATTAATAAACATGATTTCTTTCCTTTTCTATGTGTGTCAACCAATGACACAAGATAGAGAAAATGGCGGTTTTACAAAAATGATGATTGTATCAAACAACACTACCTTTCGTATCAAGAAAAAAAAAATCATGCAAAACTTGAATAACCAGGATATGTATATTCTTTTTGCACAATTTGCTTTTGACAGCAAGAACATCTGTGTCCCCCTTTTTTTCCCCACAGATTTATTACAAGCACTGCAGCATAACATTAACATTACAGGATCTAAAAACCAGTCCAGGTTTTGATGCTGTAATGTTGATAATAATTAATCTTCGAGAGCCCAAGCTGTAATTAATTATGATTAATTAATTCTCTCTTCCTGAGAGACATAAGTTTCATCATCTGTCTTCATTTCTTTTTGTCACATGATAATAATAATAATTATCTCATACTCCACAAGCCAAGCCTTTAGCTTCTGATCCTTTCATTATTCTGAGTCTCTTGCAGGATGACATGAACATACTGCAACAAAATTACATTTTGGTGAGTATGCAAGATTTCTGAACACCATGTGTTTGTTTTTTTGTCTATGTGAAAGTTTGTGCTTTATGTGCATAGTACATAGCGTTAATTACAAAAGCTACCACCTAAATTTAGTCTAATTACAGAAAAAATGGTATCTTTTAAAATTACACACACTCCTTTATATTTGTTTTTCATTTACAAATTACACCGCATGGAGAACCGGAAATTTGTTAGGTGAAATTTTGTAATATTTTAAGGATATTCGTAATTTTAAAAGATAATTGTAGTGTTATCTGTTATGTAAATAAGTTAAACCTCAGGGTAGTTTTTTATAATTATACTAAACTCCTGGGGTTTGGGTTAATTACAAAAAAACCCATGTTTTTTTTTTTAAATTTCACAAAATCCCATGAAGTTTGATTATGTATTACAATCCACCCTTCATAAGCAAAAACATTTCAAATACCCGTTACATTTGTAAACATATTGAAATTACCCCAAATATATTATATATGTAACACACAATCAAACTCAATATGGATTTTTTTTGTAATTAACCAAACTCCAGGGGTGGTTTTGTAATTATCCATGACACTAATTACAAAGGAGACAGAGAACAAGGAACTTACTCCCATGGAACATCTCCAACAAGCATCAAGTCACCATCTTTATCTTCATATGCAGGTGCATATTCAGATCCTTTAAATCCATCTCTCTCAGAATAGTCACCTGATGGTCAGGGGAAAAAAACCACACAATTAATATACACCATCATTATTGCATGAAAATACCGAGACAAAAAATAAAAAATCAAGAGAAGAAATTAAATTTAATTTCCTACCTATGGTGAGTTTGAACATGGTTTCCAAAGCCTTCAATAGTTGTGGATATCCATCATAAACTTTCAAATCAATCTTTCTGAGATAAGGTGCTCCATCCATGCTCACTTTCACATATATCCCACTTTCATTTTCTGTTTTCATATTGTTTTTTCTATAGGACCTCACTGGTGGCCACCCAACTATCTGTGCCCTGCAATTAAAAATACCAATCAAACAGGTCAGTTACCATTACCAAATTCTGTTCTTGTATTGTCTAAACTGTAGTTATTTTATACTTTAATTAAGTTTCGATGTATTTTAAATATAACCCGAAATCAAACACGAACCCGACTTGATGAACCGAATTGCCAACCCTAGTTTTAAGGATATTAACAAAAATTATCCAAAGGTTTGACCTACAGAAAAAAATCAATTATCTTTTAAAACAACAAATACCCTTGAGGGATTAAAAACAGAAGTTGAGGTTTTGCATTTGCTTACCAAATATCCCCTGTTAATGGTTCTATTTGTAAGATAAAAACAAATCTCACAATAGTATTTGTAATTTGAAATATAGTTATATATTTTTGTAACTAGATTAAATTTCAAGGTATTCTTTGTAATTAATCCTTATTTTAAACTAAAGAAAAAATGGGGACTTACTTGTTGGCAGGTGCAGTTTCATGATCATTGGACTTTGCTGAAGCATTGCGCTTTGAGGCCTTGGCATGAGAAATAATTTCTTCAGATTCATCTGTGCCTGGTAATCCCAATCTCAGCTCAGTTGCCTTGAAATTTAAACCACTTTCATTATTCATAACACCTTCCATTAATTCTTGCCAAAAATGACTCTTAAAATTAATCTCTGAAAAAACTTAATTTTAATCCCAAAAAAATCACAACAGCTGATCGATGAACCTTAATTCGCTTTCAAGATTTTCGGAGATGTTCTGTAATCAAATTTTGGTTTTTTTCTTGGTGGGAATTTTTTTTTGGTGATTTACAAAAGAAAAAAAAAAGGAAAGGTGGTTTTATAGATAGTTGATGAATTTGGGACAAATGCAGGTTAAGTTGTCGGAAGCATTTGCAGCAGCCTTAAGGCAAGTGCTAGAGCATTTGGGGGACAAGGGAGGGACAAGCTTAGCCGCCCATATGGAAGACTTTTTTTTGAGGGAATGTAGAGGGAACGGTCAAGATGAGTTTTCTTTTTATTTATTTATATATTTGGGGGTTGGAGGTACAGGTGCCTTCCATGTGAATGGAGAGGGTCTACATGGGTGTTGGATATTAGGATGTTTATGACCATGTGGGCCTTACTAGGAACTCTTTAGCAGGGTGTTATCTGTCAACATATATATAAAATATATTTATATATTCGGTGGGTGGGAAGGAAAAAGAGGGGGGTGGTCTTATAGTGTTTGTCATAATTTGAAGTGAGAAAATATTTTGCTTAAAAGAGAACTATGGTGAGAAGTAATTTGCCAATGAATCAATGGTGGATTTACCTTTTTTTAGTTAACGGTATGTTTGGTTGGTGATGTGATATGGGTAGAGCTTTCAAAGTGAGTCCGACCTCATGGGCCCAACCCGATTAAAAGGCCATACTGGGCTTCATTTTGGGAGGCCCGAAATGAACTGGGCATATTTGGCTTGGCCCATTCGGCCCGAAATGCCATAGTCAGCTCGATATTTCATTTGTATTTTCATGGGTTGGATCAGACTATGCTTAAAAAGTTGTTCGATCACTATTTGGATGGCCCGACCCTATTTTTCTACTTTGGTTCGTCGGCCTGGACCGACCCAACCCGTTTAACAACACTAGTATGGGGTGGCTTGTGTCCGCTCAATAAATACCGTTTTAGCTTGAGTCTCGACGTGTGATGAATTCCTCCTCATCAATTGGCTTCTCCCAGAAGTCAACCTTCCAATTTTCCTCCATTGTCACCAAACAAACATTAAATTAAGCTTCTCGATGCATTTCTTTATTAAGAGCAAGCACCTCGGTGGTGTGGTTCAAGTTCAAGTTTTGAACTTGAATTTGATTATTGCCATTGTGGGAGGTTTTATAGTTGCAAGTTCATGTTTTTAGTTCAATACATTGAACTTGGTTCATCACTGCCACTTTTTTTTTTTTTTGTTAGTGTTTTATTTATTTCTTTTAATCTATTTAAATTCTTTAATGGTAATTTTTTACTCTCTTTTTTGACATTTTTGTTTTAAATATTTGTTTGATTTTGATGGTTAATATGTTGACCTTTTAACATTTTTTAAACTTTGTATATTTCATCTATAAATATATTATTTTTGAAATTTTGTCAAAAATATTTTTAATGTGATTTTTATGGGTGAAAATTAAATTAACTATATATAATTATTTTAGTGATATTATTGAAAATTATACACATAAATAACAAGAAATACATATTATATAAACATGATTTGATAGTGGTCTCCATTTGGAACCATGAACTTGAACTTCCTATTATAGATAATTAGTTCAAGTTCATATGTTGTGTATGTGGCACTACGGGACCCACAATTAGGGATGGCAATGGTCCAGGTAAGACCCGCACCCTAACCAGACCCGCCTCATTTAGGGCGAGTATGAAACCAATAAATGAGTATGGGGCGGGTAACATATATTAATTTTAGACCCGGACGGGTATGGGTCGGGTAACGGGTATAGTAGGACCCGACCCATATAAATAATTATTTTTTTACTTTTTTGTAGTTTATATATAGAGTGTATATATTATTGTTCAAGAACTCTTGATTTATATATGTTTTTGGTGTTTATTTCATAATTCATATAATACAATATCTACAAAATTATATAAATATCACAAAGGGCTCTGACACAAGACGGCTAGCAAAAGAGTAACACACTTTCGTCTTGCGCGGGCAAGATCCACGCACGGTGACTTGCAGAACACGAAATTTACAATTTGTTTTGCGTTTTTTGGCTCTTCCACCTTGTATAGGACTCTGGGCTTATAAATAAGACTTAGGAAGCCCATATTTTCGACACACACCTTTACTTCTTAAGACTTTTAAACCCTAGTTTTTGTTATTTTCTCTTCCATTCAACATTGGGATTGTTTGGGTTCTTCCCATTGAAGTTATTTTGTGGCTTAATCAAAGCGTAATATTTCTTCATCTCTTTTATCTGATTTTCAATTGCTTGGTGATTGTTGTTATTACATGATCATGTTTATAATTGCTTTCTTCCTCTCAATTGAATTGATGAATCTATCTACAAGCATGAACTAACTTCATTGTTCTAGGATTATGATGATTTGATTCAAACAAACAAGCATGAGTATTGACTAATTGACTTGCTTTCTTGAATGAATTGCTTTATTTGATAATTGATTGTCTGATCATTTTTTGATTATTTTGAGGGAATAATTGAGATCGAGAGAAGATATTATTCCTCGACTAAATTTATTCAGGGGGTTAGATATGAACAAAAATGTATTATCTAAATTGTCTTAATGAAAATAGCAAATTATGTAGAGATAGCCATAATCTGTGAATACGTGAGTTATCAGATGTAGGTCTAGTTTTTACCTGTTTGTTATATTTGTTAATCGCATGATCAGTTAGTTGATATTCTGTTTGCAAGTTTGATGAGATGATTCTAAAATCCTAGACGTTTATCCATATCGTTTTCTTTGGGTTTAATTGTGTTCAGTTTTAATTGGTATTTTTATTTATTTTTCCTTAGTTAATTGAAAATCACAAATTTGATTAGAGTGTTTAAAATTTATGTTCTGTTTATTGTGATACACAATGATTATTTGCTGGCTAAGTCTTCCTTGAGAGACGACTTGTGGTTAACTTGTTACCCTACAATTGATCTCGTTCTCTTGCGAGGATTGTTAGACTTTTATAGATGTTTAGCGGTTGAACAACATATCTACATTCAATCAAAATAAATGATATAATAATGCTAACTCTCAAGAATAACGATAATACAAATATAAAAGCCTTAGGGTGCAATTGGATATACTTTCATTTTGAATTTTTTTTTTGTTAGAAAATAATGGTAAAAGAAAATTGTGAAAGAAAAAAATGAGTTTTGAGATGTGGTTGGATATGAGATAAAAAAAGTAATGATGAAAGTTGAGTTGATATAGAAATAATAAATAATGATTGAATATAATTTGTAGTTAAAAATATGTGAGTGGATGAATAGTAGAATTTATGGGAAAATGAGCAATAATGTTTGGTGATTAGATGAGTTCTTTGAAAAATGAGTAGAAGTGATTGATAGGAGAAAAAAAGTGAAAGTGAGTGAAGAGTGTATTTTCTGAAAATTTTCATAAGTATTCACATTTTTGGTAAAAAAAATATTCTCTAGCAAAACAAAAATATAAATTTTTCATAAGCAATCGCAACCTTAATTTTTCAATTCTCATTTGAAAACTTCATCGAAACACCCAAGTTTTGGAACTGAATATGTATAATTGTATACATATATGTGGGTGCTATGTATTTGCTCGCAGGAGTTAGTCCAAAAATTAACGATAGAATAGACTAGAAAATGAAAATTTTCAATACATAAAATTTATACAACCTTTTTTTCGAATATTCATTGAAGTTGTGTCCAATGAGATTCAGAACATAAAATCCATCGAAAATTAAAAAGCCAATATTGCTTGCACTTGAATTGTATAATCGTGCATCGTCCTTTCATTGCGTAATGAAAAAAAGATCCACAAATATAATAATAATAATAATAATAATAATAATAATAATAATAATAATAATAATAATAATTGGGCGAGTAATATAATCTTAATAATTTCTGCCGCATCTCAATAACAAATTACCCTGAATTTTCTTACATGGTTTTGAATCCTAAGACCACTTATTTCTCGCACTGAATTAACTTAGCTAAAATGACCGAATCAAATTTCTTTTGTTTTTTTGATTAGAAAAAGATTTTATGAATAGGAGTACAATGGGTACTTCAACCCCTAAAAACACCAATTACATACTTTCACCTCATATAAGAATATCAATCCAACACTAGCCTCATGTTGACATTGAATACTTCAAAACCATAATTAAACAAATAAAAAAACACTAGCCTTGTGAATTCCCAACACTTTTTTTTTAATAAGTTGGGAGTACTAGTTGGAAGGAAAGGGATAAATTTCAAAGAAACTAAAAGATAAATTTCCACTTAAAATAAATTTCCACTTCAGTTTCGAATAAATTTCCAGCACTTATGAACTCTCTTTACCAAATTGAATATTTTTATCAATGTTAAAGAAGTGAATCCACTTGAATTCTAACTCTACAGTTTTTTTTTTTTTTTTGATAACTCAGCTTCCAGGCTTACGCCTGACTATGCCTGAGGACAACAGCTCTGGCTCCTCATTGCCGCCGCCAAGGTAAATCGCGGGATGTGCACGCTGGCGTTGTTCGACGGGTCTGATTGGCGTACAACGAGATCCTCCCGGGTAAAGAGAGCAATTATGTTCGACCCCCCAATCTACTAATAACGATCTCTCCCCGAATCGAACCCACACGGATGCTATTCAGTATGAGTTCCCACCAAATCTTCACCAGCTCGTATATGCCCCGGGGATCAATTTGATGGAGAAGGGATATGAACCCCTGACCTCCACCCCACAAACAATTTGATGGAGTAGGGATTTGAACCCCTGACCTCCATCTCACAATTGCTTGTGGTGGCCAGGTGTAAGCCACCTGGTTAACTCTACAGTTTTATAACATAACAGGGGTTAAGGTACCAATCATTGAAAGAGAAGCAATATCCTAGAATAAATGACAAAATCCATGTCGACCAAAGTCGAACCTGAATTTCGTCAAACAATTTTCCTAAGTTTGCTTCAATATCATTAAAAATAACTTCATTTCTCAGTTTCTAAATACTCCAAACTGCACATTGCATAAGCCCAACCAAATAAAATTGACACGTCATTTGGATTAAGGTCTCTGTTTAATACAAAGTAGGTGTAATAATCCCTGACACAACATGATAACATAATACAAACCATAGTGAGAAACGAAAACACGACAAGACTAAAACGAATCTGACACAATGTTACCAATTTGTCTTAAAACCTAGTTATCTTATATTTTTATTTAATTTTTGATGATTTTGAACATAACTCGAAATTAACCCGAAAACGCGAACACAACCCGATGACCCAAATCGCCGCGCCTAGTACAAAGTGTTCTCAACCTGGTTGTGCGTGACCGACAAATATCAAACCCAGTGATAACATTTCCTCCATAATCGCACGGAGAACTTGCAAGAAATAAATAAATGATCTGTCTTTTCCATCAAAGAGTTACGAAAAAAAATACAAGGCAAGTTGGACTTTCCTTGAAGAATGTTCCTTCTTTGAAGCCTTCTTTGAAGGTTTGCTTTCGTTTGAATCTTATTCCGCAACAACTTCCACACAAAGCATCCCACCTTGTTCAGAGTCCCATTTTCCAAATAAGATCAGAATAGTTTGGAATATTACTTGTAGGGAAACGAACGTGCCAAATTGCCTTGTAAGTTGTAAGTGGAACGAGTTGCAAATGTGTCATTCTTCTCATCTTTCTACCACCATCGAAAATGAAAAATATGATTTGTTATCACCAACTTATATCGACCATTTTTTTTTCTTTTTTAAACAGTAATATTCGATATAAATTATTTACATGTCCAATTTTTTTCCACATTTTGAGTTGAGTCAAACTGGTGATTTTTTTTCCTTCTTTTTTCACCATATATTATGGACAAAGAGAGTATAATATAAACGGTTAGTCTCCTATCAGATGGTCTAACGGATCTGATTTGTTAGTAGGGTTAGTCTCCTGTCAGACGGTCTAATGGATCTAATTTGTTAGACGGATCCAAATATCGACCCGTCAGCCCACCAACAGCCCGCACAAATACCAATACCACATCCCCTGGCCGCTGCTAATACATTTTAGGAGAGTTGCCGATACATTTTAGGAGGACTACTAATACTTTTCGGAGGAAAAACTAATATTTTTAAGGGTGCTACCAAATATTTTTCAGGATAACTATTGATACTTTTTGGGGGAATAACTAATACTTTTATGGGGAACAACTAATACTTTTTATGAGAAAAACTATTACTTTTCAAAAGGAATACTAAAATACATTTAATCATAAAACATAATACTTTTAAATAAGACTACTAATACGTTTTAGTAGGAATACCAATACTCTTGATAGAAAAAATAAACATTTTTCAAGAGGATTACTGAAAAAACTGTTCAAGCAGATTACTAATACATTTCATCGTTACTACTAATACTTTTTTGAGGGACTGCTAATACTTATTGAGAGAAAAAGTTACTATATTTAGAAGAACTACTAAAATACTCTCTATGGAACTACTAATACATTTTCGAAGAACTACTGATACTTTTCGGATGCACTGTTCCAGAATATTACAAACATGCTACAACTGCATGAAATTACGAAAAAAACTCGGGTCGAGTTGGATCCGTCTAACGGAAAAGACCCGTTAAACGGTCTGACAGGAGTTTTTGTGTAATATAAAAAGGTAGTCTTTCAATGACCCCAACATAATTTATTTTAGTCGTGTTTGGGGCAAAAAATTTACCCCATCGAGAAAACCCGATCTCCAATGTCCATTCCGTCTTGATGCCTACAAAACAATAGTGAGAAGGGGGTCAGAGAGTTTTTCCGGCGTACCCTCTCCGACGCTCAAGTTAGGATCGCTTTAAAGAGAGAACATATGTAAAATAGAACAGTATATCAAATATGTGTATTGGAATTCTAACCTGATGCACCCTTTTTGTGAGCTATTTATAGGTTAGCAATTAGGGTTGCGTGTCTACCAAGCCAAGCTAAAACCCTAGCTAGCGCATGGGCTTAGGTTAATTATTCGTTTTGGGCCGCACACCTCTCAAATTATATTGGTCCTATTTAATATGACAAATCTAGCCCGTAACAATTAGTCCCCCCACTCTTGTAGTTTATAATGTCATGAACTATAAGAGTAGAGTCATTCTCATTTTTGTCGAATCATGACTTATCTCGATTGAAGTTTTTAACATCGAATGTTTGGTTAATTAGCAATCATCTGTCATCAAATTCGTCGGCGGCGTGCCGCCCATAAAATGAATCAGGGCGGCATTCGCCCATCATGTTTGAAGATTGGCCCGAGCTAAGCACTTCTCGTCAAGGGCAACCGCGCGTATAATGAATCAAAGGCATCTGCCCATCAATGTTTGAAGGTCGGCTCGAGCCGAGTACTTCTCCTTAGGGGCATCCGCCCATTAAAGTACATCTGGTCTAGCTCGGAAGTTGTTTAAACTAGGAAATGGCTCGTCTGGCCCAGCTTCGAAGCCGTTCAAATCAGACGAGTTCGGGACAGTTCCATCACCCGTAAATAAGTTCTTCTGGTCCAACTCGAAAGCTGTTCAAACCAGGAAAATGGCTCGTTTGGCCCAGCTTCGAAGCCGTTCAAACCAGACGAGTTCGGGACAGTTCCATCGCCCGTAAATAAGTTCATCTGGCCCAGTTCGGAAGCTGTTCAAACCAGGAAATGGCTTGTCTGGCCCAGCTTCGAAGCCGTTCAAACTAGACGAGTTCGGGACAATTCCATCGCCCGTAAATAAGTTCTTCTGGTCCAGCTCGGAAGCTGTTCAAACTAGAAAATGGCTCGTCTGGCCCAGCTTCGAAGCCGATCAAACCAGACGAGTTTGGGATAGTTCCATCGCCCGTAAATAAATTCTTATGGCCCAGCTCGGAAGTTGTTCAAACTAGGAAATGGCTCGTCTGGCCCAGCTTCGAAGCCGTTCAAACCAGACGAGTTCGGGACAGTTCCATCACCCGTAAATAACTTCTTCTGGTCCAGCTCGGAAGCTGTTCAAACCAGGAAATGACTCGTCTGGCCCAGCTTCGAAGCCGTTCAAACCAGACGAGTTTGGGACAGTTCCATCGCCCGTAAATAAGTTCTTCTGGTCTAGCTCGGAAGCTGTTCAAACCAGGAAATAGCTCGTCTGGCCCAGTTTCAAAGCCGTTCAAATCAGACGAGTTATTCAAGAAATTCATATGTGTAAAGAAGTCCAATAATTGCTCAATGACCTCATAGGTAATCCTGATCATTATTAAATATATATAAAGAAATCCAACAAACTCATAAATCATAGTCTTTTATGAGATTCAAGAAATCCAGGCCATAATCAGGCTGATAAATGGTATAGTTGCGATCAGTGAGCTTTTCAAAAATTCCAAATTGTGCTGAAAGATGATAGCTGCTTATAATCAACGAGGTCTTCAAGAAATCCATCCCATGATCAATGGGATTATAATGTCAACTGTGTTCATATATTTGTAAAGAGATCCAATACATCTCCATAAGCTCATAAATAACGTCTTCTCATAATAGACTCGAGAAATCCAGGACATAATCGAGCTAATAAGTGAATTTGCTTCAATCGCGAATGTGTCAAGAAATCTACCTCGATCAATGAGATCGTCAAGAAATCCACGTCATCTCCAACATTATCATAAACAATGTCTTCACTTAATCGATTGGGGAATAATCGAGAAATGAGCTCGTTCACCAACTCTTCCAAATCTGCCTCAATGCAAATATTTTCCTCCAGCAAATTGGCAAACACGATTAGGTACAGTTGCCAAGATAGATGTTAAATCTAATAACCTTCTCACCAGCAATATTTGAGTATGATTTAGTGCACAAATATAATTTATGTTGAGGTGGATTCCAATAAATTAATAGAATCTTGTGGAATGATAACTATTCGGTGCATGTTCAATGCAATTACTCATTTGATAAATTCAAACTCATGCAAGTTAAAATAATTCCATGTAAATTAATCATAAACAAGAGACGTAAAAGGACAAACAATTTTCGTCGAAACTTCTCAACAGTCTTAGTTTCCATCAAAATTTAAGACAAATTTCATTGATCTAATTTAATAAGCCAAATCTAGGCTATATCGATTAATCCCCCCACTCTTACAGTTCATTCTGTCATGAACTATAAGAGTAGAATCATTTTCATCTTGATTTTATAAATGGTTTATGAGAGCACAAGAATTCATTTGCAAAAGTCATTTAGTAAACCAGAACACAGAAACATCATATACAAAGTTATTGTTTTAGGCTAAAATTTAGCATAGGCATTCGCAACATTCGTAATCATCAAAATCGTCTATCAATGGTCAATTTTCCCAGCACAAAAGCACATATAAATGAAAACCAAACATGTCCCAATTCAATTTAGCAAAAACGTGGTTACACATATACATATGGGTAAGGAGCTTACGCAGTTGTCTCTTGGCCGCCGCCTTGAGTCCCGGTGCTAACAAAGAACCCCGCAGGCTTGCGGCGGGCTTCTGCTCCCTCCACAACTGCCCCGTCGAATCAAAGAATGCCTTCATCTGAGCAGCCATACACCCGTACCTCGTTGGGAACCCGAATAGAAACCCGTCAGCGCCCGCCAAATCCTCGGGTGACCCGATCACAAGAATCGAATCGTCCTTCAACTTTGCCCGCGATCAATTAGCCTTAGTTTCTCCAATGGTTCTCAGTTCCTCTACCGAAGACTTACAATCAGATTTCTCAGCCATTTACATATCTGAAAATTTTCTTTGGCTTTTTCGCTTGAATCTTGAAATAACATCACAATTTAACTAATTGCTATAGGAAAGGAATGAGCAGACAAAAAGATAACCACATATGCAGTCTCATGAGCTGAATATTTCATAGTTTAGAGGGTTCATATTCTAACCCAATTATAATGACTGAAAACAGAAATTTCGGCTCACTCAAAAAACAGAGTATAGTTCCCTCAAAAAAAAAAAAAAAAAAAAGAGTATAGACTTTTTTTTATTAATCTTCTCTATCTAATGTTATTGAATTTTTTTTCAAGGCAATGATTGAGAAAATCCAAATTTAATCGGAACTCTCGGCTTTATTATACTACAGATTTCCCTTTTCTGATAAAAAATGGCATTAATCACCAATGAAGTTGGGAAACGAGTCATTAAAAACGAAATTAATTAAAAATGATCTCACCCAAGTCTGGTTTTTGGATTTCTCGTTCTCACGTCTCAACTCAATATTCCCACAGACGGCGCCAATTGTTTGGGGCGAAAAATTTACCCCATCGAGAAAATCCGATCTCCAATGTCCGTTTCGTCTTGATGCCTGCAAAACAACAGTGAGAAGGGGGCCGGAGAGTTTTTCCGGCGTACCCTCTTCGACGCTCAAGTCAAGATCGCTTTAAAGAGAGAATATATGTAAAATAGAACAGTATATCAAATATGTGTATTGGAATTCTAACCTGAGGCACCCTTTTTGTGAGCTATTTATAGGTTAGCAATTAGGGTTGCGGGTCTACCAACCAAGCTAAAACCCTAGCTAGCACATGGCCTTAGGTTAATTATTCGTTTTGGGCCGCACACCTCCCAAATTATATTGGTGCTATTTAATATGACAAATTTAGCCCGTATCAAGTCGTTTTAATATTTTAGATTGCAATTCTTGTGGCGACAATTTTCATTATAGGACTTGGCGACGACAAGTGTGTAGGTCCCAAGGGGTGTAAGTGTAAGGTTTAGAAGGGGGGGTTGAATAAACCTTACCAAATTTTCGATTTAGACCTTTTAAATATACATAGTTGATACTACACAATTTTGTGTGTCTTGATGGATGTACCAATTTAGTCAATCAAGTAGAGTTAGTCTCTCAACAGACTCAATCGAACTGTTGATGAAATAACTCTTTGTTGGCTTTAAATTAACTCAATGTGGTTTTGTTTTATTGGAAGACTTAACACCCTTAAGTTTGATTAAGCAAGGATTTAGTGCTTGATTTAGTACTTATAGATTATCAAGTGGATAGCAAATATGTCGTGAGAATTAAACAATTAAGATGAGAAATTAAAGTCTTGAAATGTAAATGACACAATGAAATTTTTATAGAGGTTCGAAGATGGGGTAATTCTTCTACTCCTCTCTTCTCCAACTCCGGAGGAATACACTAGGTATTGATTGAGATACAAAGTGGTAATGCAGTCCGGTCCGGATACAAGTCTTGATCACACAGTGACTTGTTCTTTTGGGACTCGATCTGAGACGCCTTGATCACTCGGTGGCTTCTCGTGCACGACTCGCCTTTCTTCACAGGCGTACCGCTTGCTACTACTCTGACCACTTGCTTAAGTTCTTTGGATTTGATCACGAAGCCCTCCAAAAGCTTAAGACTTGGTTCGAGCTTGAACCTTCCTACAATCCTTCGTGGAATGTAGACCCCTTGATTTTTCAAGTATTTTCCTCTTCAACTGATTGAGTTATCTTTCCTTCACAGGTGAGTGTTGGATTGATGTTCTTCGCAGTGTGTAGCTTGAGGATTGAGAATGTTTTAGATTTTCTAATAATTGCTTGAACGTTTTTGGTTGGTCAGAACTTGTGTCCCTTATGTTTCTTATTTTTTTTTTTTTCTCAAATGAACTCCTCGGCCTTTTATAGTGATCTTTCAAAAATTTGCCCGTTGAAGAGATAGCTTATTTTTGAAAGTCACTTGCGTCGTTGGCTTGTCTTATTGCGATCCTTGGAATTGCCATTTCCTCGTATGAATTGTTCTTTCACCTTTTCGAGTTCGACACGGTGTAGTGCTTCCCATTGGTTCATTCCTTTTGCACGCTTCGGGACCGAGCACTCGAGAAAGGTGATATGGAGATATTACTTGTTTAAGTAATTCTCTTGATTTTCGGCAACGGATCTTTTACGATTATCTCGACTGACCGCATTTTTGCTTTCCCAGGTGACTTAGAATCGCCTTCCAATCATTGGATGACTCTTTTGTCACTTCAACTTGAGACTTGGCTTTTCTCGAGTTGACTTGGTGATACTCCACTCTTTGCATCTCGATTGCTTCTTCTTGAGAGTTCCCGTCTACTCTTTCTTTGCCATACTCATTTTGTCTCGCAATGTGAGTCTTCCTTCTAGTCTTGATTGTCTTCTTGCATGTTAGGGCGTAGGTCGACTTAACTCACCAGCACTCTATTTATTACAATGCATTTTACAACAAGAATTGGGGTGCCAACTTCCTATTCTAAGTTTTACATGGCATTCATCAAAATCTAAACAATAAATTTCCTAACAATTTCCCCCTTTTTGATGATGCCAAAACTTAAACCATTCAAAAATGCAAATAGCAAAGATACATACTGAGATAGTGTATTGACATAGAATGCATGCGCAGAATCAATTCTTTTATTGATCATAACATTCTTGTTCTTTTACACAATCTGTTTACAAGGTGTATCAAAGCACATATTTGTCTACCACAGAGAAAATAAAGAATTTATAGCTTTATTTGTAAGACTTACATTGTATGTATTTACATAATAAAATACACGAAGGGGGTGGATAGCAACACTTCATCTCCTTCGCTGTCTCCTTCGTTCATCTTGTTCAGCATCTTCTTCTCTTCTTCTCTTTTTCTCATCGTTAGTCTTCTTCTTTTTCTTTTCATATGCCTTTCTCGGCGCCTTCATCTCTTCTTAATCTTTCTGTCTTTCCTCCCATAGCTGAGTTTGTCTCTTGTTTTCTTCTTCTATTCTTTTTGCATACTCGGCGTTACTTTTAGCCACTTGCAAATTTGCTACTTGGTCAAGACCAACCCCGAAGAGATCCCTCCTTTCTTGCCTCCGGATCTACGTATTCGATGTTTTTGGGCGAGGCCCAGGTCCAAGCTTCTTCCTCCACTACTACTTCTTCCTCTACCTGGGCATGTCTTTGTCTCAGGGTCTTCTTCTTTCCGGTGAGTGACCGGCGGAGTGACCAGCAGAGTGATTAGGTGTCTCTTTCTGTCGTCACGCCTTCTTCACATAACGTGAGACCCTTTTCCCAAGACAAGTCCCAAGCTTGAGCCGTAGACATATTTGCTAAGTATCCTTGATTCGAGCGTTTTAAATTCATCAACCGATCGTGGCTCCGCCCCGACATCCGAGATGGCATAAGTGTCTCGCTCTCTTGGAATGCCTCCATGTCTTTGTTTCAAGATGTTCATAACAGGGCATCCATTCTTCCTTCCACTTTCTTCATCCCTCGCTTCAATTGTTTTTCTCTTTTCACCATAGATATAGCGAGTGTTGGAGTGGCGAGTCACAGGAGTTTTGCCGATAATGTCGGCTATGACAGACCTGTTGGGGGTTTGTGCAATCATTAAGGTCACATCTTTCGATCCTTCCCCCTCGCAGATTTTCCTTTCTTTTGTTTTTCGCTTCTTCACTTTGTCTCTCCTTCACCGTGATCCTCTTTTTCGGCTTCGGATATTTTTCGTGCTTTAAGGTATTCCTCTTCCCCTTTTTGGCATCATCAAAAAGAGAGGGACACTGCAGAAACATACTAGCAAGGGAAGTCGAGCCTGCTTTGATGGTAGAGTTCTGTCTCGAGTCTGCAGAGTATGCAAAGACGAAATTCGAATCGAGTAGCGTTGGACTCTGCTTGAAATCGGCTTCATCTCGGCCATGAGAAGGCTGAATTTTGTATTCATGGTTTCTTCCAAACGTTGTAGATCACTCTTGTTTTGCTCACGCAATGACTTTATCTCGGCAATGTGTGCTTCATGCATGTGCTCAATATGTTCTTTCGCCTTCGTTTTGCATCGCATTTTCGACTCTCCATACCAAAGACTTGTTGAACAATGTCCGAAGTATGTAACTTGTTCCACACGCATTGTTTTTTCTTTGTTGCCACCATTCCCCGATCCCGATGTTATGCCTCTTAAATCGCCAGTAAGATTGGCATCTCTGTTGTCGATCGCATGTCCATAGAGGCTCGATGCCTCTCCATCCGTTCAATCTCTCGAATAATGCCTTGAACACTTCGCGGACTTGATGATTCTCATTGCGGTGATGGGCATGCGGCGTCAAAATCATAATCAATTTGGAACAATGGTGCACGATGGAAAACGGAGCCGGGTCTGCGTGGTAACGCGGCGCTGCTTTCGTTCTCGACTCTTCATGGAGGTCGGGTACTCCGGGGAAAAAGGAAAAGATTCTATAAAGGATTCATCACCGCCAACCGGGATTTGTTCGATGATGAGCGGTGAAGTTCTTTTTGGAATCGACCTGCTGCGACTTGAGGAGCCTGCGCGGTGGACTCGGTTGGGGTTTGTTGTGAAGTGGACCCGACTTGCCGAGCCTCACCGGGTATGTCTCAACAGCTTCGTTGGTCTCGGTGATTTCTCCAATTGAGTAGACGGTCCTCGGCCTTATCGAGCGTCATCGGACGATGATGAGATTTCCATTGGTGGCTCATCATCAAAATTAAAGGTTTGACGAGTAGTCTTGGGATTAGACTTGCTCGTGCTTGGAACATCCGCATGTGAGTCTTTTGGATGCATCACCGGGGATGACTCAGCTTCTTCTTCGCCTTTCCGATCCCGGAGAAAGGTTACATCAGGATTATCCTGGGAATCATGAAACGCGCTTATCTCCTTTTCGGATGGGTCGATGATAGCAGGAGGGATGTTCTCTACTTGACTTCTTTACCCCGGGAAGTCTCAACCTCCCGTGGGCCTTCATTACCTCCCGCAGTCTCAAGCGCAGCGAGGCCTGGACCTCCTTTCGGTGTGTCACTGTCTTAGGGTCTTTCGTGGTCGCATCCATTGGAGTCTCAACCCCATGGATTGCACTTTCATCGCCCCAGTGTTAACTCCCGTGTACATTCCTTCCTCGTGCCTCGACCGCATCATCGCGTCATTAGCCTTCAGAGAGCGATTGACACCTCGGTGAGACAGTCTCAATCGCCGAGCTTCGTTGATGGCAACTTGCCATTCGTTTGGTGGTTGTATTTTCTCCACTTCGCCTCCTTGATTCATTGTGGAGTCATCGTAGCATTCTCGACCTTGCCGCTGCGGTGGAGGGAGTTTCCCCTCACCGGGCGCGCACCGGTGAGTGACTTGGAATGGGGTCACTCGTCTCCGGACTCAGTGTTGCTATTGAATGTTCGGTAGTTGGGGCGGTGGTAATACACCTTCAATAGGGGTTGGCTCGATTGGGGTCCCCACTATCCCGATTTCATCGCCATGTCCCTTATTGCTTCTTCCGAGTGAGTGGGGAGGTGGTGGCAAGAACAACGTGATGGCGATTTCTTCGAACCACTCCCATTGGATCAATTTCATTTGTGTTCGAGGACTCTCCTGGTCCCTCCATCAATCTTTGCTCGTGAAGGATTCTCGATTCGTGCAATGCTTGCTACATTTGCAACTCTTTCGCGGCGGCATTCTCAGGATCCTCATCACCGTCGAGAGAAGACATCAAGGAGAGGATGTGTGTGTTCGTGGTGTGGGAGAGATAGGGCGGATGTTGGCCTTCTCACGTGCCTCGCCTTCCTCCGCTTGCTTGCTTTTCCTTCTCCTTGTCCTTGAAGATTTGCAGGATGTCCGTAGTTATCTTCATCTAGTCTTTGGGATTACAGTGGTTAGTCCAAGGAAATTTATGATTCTCTTCTTCTTCTATAAACTCGGGCCGTTGAACTGTTCCTTGATTTACTCAATTTCCATTTCCTCCACTCATGACGATTTTGGATGTCCGGGTAAGGTGGAGATAGGATCATCACATCACTATCGGCTCTACCAGCCTTCTTCTTGTGTTTTGTTTGTGGGCTGGGCTACAAGCGTGTCTTCGAGGTTGCCTCTGCTGACGCCTTCAAGCGAGACTTGGTGTTTCATCAATTACATCCGGAGACTCTACTTCTCCAAATAGTCTCGAGATCTGCTCCGGTGAGTGGTCGACTCGGCCCGGTTTCTCAAGCTCGGAGTGCTTGATGATTCTTCTTCGTCTCCTAGTTTATACCGAGGGATTTCGGTTCGAGAGACGGTTTCTCTCCGAGTCTGGGCGGCGGGGGGTCTTTGGTGTCTTTTTTCGAGGAGCCGCCGTCTTGGCTTGTCGAGTTCTCCTCTTTTTGACGATCGGAGAAGGTATTTGAGTGTCCTTCTCGACCTTTCGGGCAGGCGGGGAGACACGGCCGCAGGGGGGAGCAAGTTTGACTTTCTTTCTTTGCAGGGTAGCAGTCTTCTTTGCGGGCGCAGGGCGCTTTCTTCTTGGGTGGAGAGGAAACAATCTGTATCTTCTTGGTCGGTGATTCCCCTCACTTGTGTCGCTCTCTTGGCGTAGGCTCTCTCGTGCGCGAGAGAGGTTTGCTCGAACATCCTCTTGTTAACATGGAATGCCTTCCCATGTCCCAGAGGACTCCTTTCACCTCCATCACCGACCAATCACTAGGCCATATCCTAGGGATCCTCCAAATGTGCCATCTTCCTTGAAGGATTTGTTCCTACGTTCGGCGCAGTCCTCCTTTGTAGACAAACTCGGCCCGATTTATTTTCTTTTCTTCGATGATCGTAGCCATTACGATCACTTAGCTTTTGACAAGATTGGTCAAAGCCGCCAAATTTGATGTCAATACATTTGGCAACTATGTCCAACAACTTGACTTGTGATAATCTTCCTTCGATCTCTTGTTTGTTTGTGTACACTATTTTATCAAGCAAAGTCGGGCTTGGCTATTTCTTTCCAAGCATCACCAAGTTTACATCGGCCGTTAATTTTTGAGGCTCCTTGATTGGTAGTGGCGGTGTTCACCAAATCCTTGGCGAGAGATAGTCACCGCTTTCCGTGAACATATGACTTTATTCCTTCATCGTGAATCTCAACATTCACGTAGAATTGTGCGACCTCCTCCACATAGGTCATCGGATATTCTAACGTCGTAAATGGTTTCGGCCGGTCGTTTCTAATTTCTCAGCAATTTTCTTCACTAGGGTGTGTTGTCGGACCCTGTTTCACCATGCCGTCGAAATCCACAAGAGACCCAGTATGGATTTGCTTCCTAACTTGGTAAAATCATAGGTTGGTGCCATTTTTCAGGATTTTATCAAAGAAAAACTTAGAGATTGATTTGCGAGATAGATAGGGTTTCGAGAGAATTTTTGCCTTTGCTTTTGAGAGAAAGAAAAATGAACGATTTTGGTAGTGTGAGAGAGAAATGGACGGAAATAGTTTAAGTATGGTTTATGAAAGGACGTGCGGTGGTTTTTGAAATGTGATCGAAATCAACGGCTTAGATTTTGCACGCCTATTTAGCATTTAATGTCTCGTATTTAGTGCGGCAAAGCATTTATATCCAATCATAAGCTTGGTGTGCGGCTTTTATGTCCGTACACATCATCATTATGCCGACGTATTCCTTAAAAACATTCCCGCTTAGTCAAAACGATGCGTTTTTGTCACTTTGCTCATAAGTGACTCAGCTTATCCTTTAGCCGATTTAACTCTTCTTCTCACAGTTCTCTTAGTGACTCGGCTCAAACGGTGACTCGGTATAGTTGTCTTTCCGATATAGCTAATTTACTTAGAATGATTTGTGAGTTCACCCTTTTCCTTTTTGTGTTCCATTTCTTTTCTTTGATTCTTCCGAGTGTCGGTTCGGCTCAATTAACCCTAACTCATGTTTGAGTTCTTCAAATCTTGACTCACATAATGGTTTTGTGAAGATGTCACCGATTGTTTATCGTTGAGATATATTCCAAGATGATGTCCTTCTTTTCAACATGATCTCTTATGAAGTGATATCGACATCAATGTGCTTTGTTCTTGAGTGCAACACAGATTTTGAGTGATTGCAATTGCACTTGTGTTATCACACATGATTGGAATTTCTTTTCCTCAACTTCATAGTCTCTCGCCCATCTTGTCTCATCCATAGGACTTGGGCACAACAATTTGCCCATGACTATGTATTCTCGCTTCACCTTTGAGAGGTGGCTATTGAATTTTGCTTCTTGCTAAACCAGGAAATCAGCCTGTTTCCTAGCATTTGACATGTTCCTGAAGTGCTTTTTCTGTCAACTCTGCATCCAATATAGTCCGAGTTTGAATAGCCAATTAGCTTGAATCCACCTTCCTTTGGATACCATAGGCCTACTTCTTGGCTTCCTTTCAAGTATCTCAATATTCTCTTAGCTGTTGTCATATGGCTCTCTTTTGGAGCAGATTGAAATCTTGCACATACACCTACAGCAAAGGTGATGTCTGGCCTGCTTGCAGTGAGATTGAGCAATGATCCAATAAGTGCTCTGTATCTTGTTTGATTGTTAGGAATCTTATTGTTTAGATTTTGATGAATGCCATGTAAAACTTAGAATAGAAAGTTGGCACCTCAATTCTTGTTGTGAAATGCATTGTAATAAATAGAGCTGGCCAAGCTGAGTTAAGTCAGCTACGCCCTAACATACAAGAAGACAACTGAAGACTTGAAGGAAGACTCCGCTGCAAGACAACTGAGTATGGCAAAGAAGAGTAGACAGGAACTCTACTGCAGAAGCAAATCCCAGTGGGCAGTGATGAATCTTTTATAGAATCTTTTCCTTTTTCCCTGGAGGTACTAGAACTCCATGAAGAATCAGAGAATGAACGCGCACGCTATCACAAACCAGCTCCCGTTCTCTCTTCAGGTACCATTGTTCCAGCTGCTTATAACTTTGATGATGTATGGCCGTCACCGCAAATGAAGAATCAATTTGAAGTTCGAGAAGTGTTCAAGGCACTATTTTCCGAGGTTGAACGGATGGAGAGGCATCGAGGCCTCTTTGGACATGCGATCGACAACAGAGATGCCACCGCAGTACGGCCGACTTGAGAGGCATAATGATCGGGATAAGGGAATGGTGGCAACAAAGAAAGAAACAATGCGTGTGGAACAAGTAAGATACTTGAGGACATTGTTCAACAAGTCTGTGTGTGGAGAGTGAAAATGCCGATGCAAAAGTTTGAGAGAACATATTGAGCACATGCATGAAGCTCATCGCCGAGATAAAGCTCTGCGTGAGCAAAATACGAATGATCTACAACGTTTGGAAGAACACATGACTAGAAAATTCAGCCTTCTCATGGCCGAGATGAAGCCGATTTCAGCAGAGTCCAACGCTACTCGATCCAATTCGTCTTCGCTTACAACGCAGCGGACTTGAAGCAGAACTCGACTATCCGCAGGCTCGACTTCATGCTTGCCAAAGATGTTCCCGGGGTTCCTCTATCCTTTGATGATGCCAAAAAGAGGGAAGAGGAATACCTTAAAGCGCTAAAATCGAGGTCGAAAAAAAAAGAAAGAAGCGGTGAGAAGGGAAAATCGGTGAGGAAGTTTCAAAACGAGAAGAAAGGAAAATCTGAGGGGGAAGGATCAAAAGATATGACCTTGATGATTGCACAAACCCCTCAACAGGGTCACATCACGGTGACATTATCGGCAGAAGAAACTCCAGTGACTCGCCACTCCAACACTCTGTATCTATCATGGCCGAAAAGAGAAAAACAATTGAAGCGAGGGATGAAGGAAGTGGAAGGAAGAATGGATGCCCGAGTTATGAACATCTTGAAAGAACATGGAGGCATTCCAAAGAGACAGAGACACTTATGCCATTTCGGATGTCGGGACAGAGCCATGGTCATTGATGAATTTAAAACGCTCGAAACGGGGATACTTTGCAAATATGTCATGGCTCAAGCTTGGGACTTTATCTTGGGAAAAGGGTCTCACGTTATGTGAAGAAGCCGACAGCGGCAGACTCACCGCGATCACTCTGCTGGTCACTCCGCCCGGGTCACTCATTTGGAAAGAAGACCCAAGACAAGATACGCCCGCAGGTAGAGGAAGAAGCGATGAGTGGAGGAAGAAGCTTGCGGACCAGGCCTCGCCCAAGAATATTGAATACATAGATCCAGGAAAGAAAGGAGGGATCTCTTTGGCTGGGCTTGACCAAGTAGCAAATCTGCAAGTGGCTAAAACTAACGCCGAGTATGCAAAAAGAATAGAAGAAGAAAACAAGAGACAAACTCGGCTATGGCGGAGAGACAAGAAAGAATAAGAAAAGATGAAGTCGCCAGGAAGGCATATGAAAAGAAAAGAAGGCGGTGATTTACGAGAAAAAGAGAAGAAGAGAAGAAAATCTTTGAACAAGATGAAAGAAGGAGACAAATGAAGGAGATGAAGTGTTCTTTGCCCAACCCTTCGTGTATTTCACTATGTAAATACATACAATGTAAGTCTTACGTAATAAAGCTATAAATTCTTTATTTTTTCGTGTAGCAAATATGTACTACGATACACATTGTAAACATGATTGTGTAAAAGTACAAGAATGATATGATCAATAAAAAGATTGATTCTGCGCATACATTCTATGTCAATACACTATCTCGTATGTATCTTTGTTATTTGCATGGTTTAAGTTTTGGCATCATCAAAAAGGGGGAAATTGTTAGGAATCTTATTGTTTAGATTTTGATGAATGCCATGTAAAACTTAGAATAGAAAGTTGGCACCCCAATTCTTGTTGTAAAATGCATTGTAATAAATAGAGTGGCCAAGTGAGTTAAGTCACTACGCGCCTAACATGCAAAGACAATCAAGACTTGAAGGAAGACTCATTGCGAGACAGTGAGTATGGCAAAAAAGAGAGACAGAACTCACTGCAGGAAGCGGTGAGTGGAGCATCGGTCAAGTCAACTCAAGAAAAGCCAAGTCTCAAGTTGATGTGACGGAAGAGTCATCCATGATTGGAAGTCGACTCTAAGTCACCTCGGGAAAGCAAGGAAATGCAATCAAGTCGAGATAATCGTAAAAGAACCGTTGTACGTAAATCAAGAGATTTACTTAAACAAGTAATATCTCCACACCACCTTTCTCGGAATGCTCAGTCCCAGAAGCGTGCAAAAGGAATGAACCAATGGGAAGCACCACACCGTGTCAGAACTCTGAAAAGGTGAAAGAACAATTCATACGAGGAAATGGCAATTCCAAGAACTGCAACAAGACAAGCCAACGACTGCAAGTGACTTTAAAAAATAAGCCTATCTCTTCAACGGGCAAATTTTTGAAAGTTCACTATAAAAGGCTGAGGAGTTTGTTTGAGAAGTATGACATACATGTAAGACACACATGTGAGATATACAAGCATATTAGAAAAACTGAAACACTCTCAATCCTCAAGCCTACATTACGAAGAACATCAATCCAACACTCACCTGTGAAGGAAAGATAACTTCAATCAGTTGAAGAGGAAAATACCGAAAACAAGGGGTCTACATTCCAGGAAGGATTGTAGGAAGGTTCAAGGTTGAGCCAAGTCTTAAGCTTTTGGAGGGCTTCGTGATCAAATCCAAAGAGCTTGAGCAAGTGAGCTGTAGTAGCAAGGCAACGCCCTGTGAAGAAGGCGAGTCGCACGAGAAGCCACCGAGTGAGTGATCAAGGCGTCTCGGCATCGAGTCCCAAAGGATCAAGTCGGCTGTGTGATCAAGACTTGTATCCGGATCTGTTACCACTTTGTAAACCGATCATTACCTAGTGGATTCCTCCGGGAGTTGGAGAAGAGAGGAGTAGAAGAATTACCCCATCTTCGAACCTCTATAAAAATTTCATTGTGTCATTTACATTTCAAAGACTTTAATTCTTGCATTTTTAATCTGTTTATATCTCTTTGATAAATTTGCTATCCACTTAATAACTTATAAGTACTAAACCAAGCACTAAATTCTTGCTCAATCAAACTTAAGGGTGTTAAGTCTTTCCTTGAAAACAACACCACAGTCAGTTAATTTAGAGCCAACAGCTGAGTTACTTCATCAACAACTCAGTTGAGTCTGTTGAGAGATTAACTCTACTGAGTGACTAAATTGACTGTCCATCAAGAACACAGCTGTGTAGTATCAACTCTGAATCTTTTAAAAGGACTAAATCAAAAATTTGGTAAGGTTTATTCAACCCCCCCTTCTAAACCTTACACTTACACCCCTTGGGACCTACAATTGGTATCAGAGCGGTTGGTTCATTGAACCCTCCGCACTGGTTACTGAACTAGATCTCCAAACTTTTCAAAGTCTGCTTTAGTACTTAAACCCTCGAAACTCTTTTTATCATTAAAATTTATTATCATGGAAGCAAATTTGACACGCATCCCTATGTTCACTATTTAAGAATTTGATGATTGGAAAATTCGTATGCAGGCTCATCTATCAGCATTACATGATGAGATGTGGATAGTGATAGAAGATGGGCCTCAGATCTTGTTTGATCTACAGCTTGCCATCCGCATCCATGTCCATTCGATCGATGTGTTCATTGGTATTTTTACGAAGACTTCTCCTCCATACCAAACTTCTTCATTAAATCTCTCGGTGTATTTTGTTTGACTTATGAAGGTTCCATCCTTCATTTGTTTCACTTGGAGTCCAAGGAAGAATGTCGACTCTCCCATCATGCTCATTTCAAATTTACTTTGCATGAGGTTTGAAAATTTTTCACATGACTCTTTGTTTGTAGATCCAAAAATGATGTCATCCACATATATTTGAACAAGCAAAAGATATACTCTTTTTGTCTTGAATTCTAAAGAGTGTTCTATCTACTTTTCCTATTGTGCATCCATTTTCGATTAGAAATTGTGACAAGGTATCATACCATGCTCGGGTGCCTGTTTCAATCCATATAGAGCTTTCTTGAGTTTGTATACTTTATCTCCAAGAGTCTTCTCGCTCAAATCCTGGAGGTTGTTCAACATACACTTCTTCTTCCAATAAACCATTTAGAAATGCACTTTTTACATCCATCCGATATACAAAGTGAAATTCTTGTGAGTCTGCATAGGCAAGAAACATTCTTATAGCTTCGGTCTTGCTACAGAGCAAATGTTTCATCAAAATCTATTCCTTCTTCTTGGCAATAACCTTTGGCTACTAATCTTGCTTTGTTTCTTACCACGTAACCTTCCTCGTTCATCTTATTTTCGAACACCCATTTGGTGCCAATAACATTTTGATGTATGGGTCTTTGCACTAATTCCCATACTTTATTTCTTTCAAACCGATTGACTCTTCTTGCATAGCTTGAATCCAATGTGCGTCGTCCAATGCTTGTAACACATCTTTGGGCTCTATTTGCGAGATGAAGCATGTGAACATAGCTTCTTGTTGAGTTCGATCTTGTTTTTACACCTTCTCTTATGTCTCCAATGACAAGTTTCGTGGATGGTCTCTCGGCCATCTTACATCAAAGTTGGAGTAAGTTAGCTGGATTCGATTGTCTTGTTTGTGTAGTGTGGGTCGCTCTCTCGTGATCACTTAGCCGCAAATTTTCCAATTTTTTGAGATTCAGCCTATCTCATCTTCTTCTCGAGTTTATAGTTCCGGCTTGACTTCAAAGATAGGGACTCTTCTTCGCATGGTTGGATGACTCACCTTATCGGTGACTCTTCAATGTCTTCTCCATTTACATTTGGCTCATCGAATACCACATGAATGGATTCTTCGCAACCATAGTCCTTTTGTTGAGTACTCTGTAGGCTTTGCTTTCATTTGAGTATCCTAAGAGGATACCTTCATCAACTTTAGCATCAAAAGCTTTTAGATTGTCTTTTCCATTGTTGTGGATGAAGCATTTACATCCAAATATTCGAAATATGCAACATTTGGTTTTCTTCCAGTCCAAATCTCATAGGGAGTCTTTGTCACCGTCTTTTATCATACATCTGTTTTGAGTATAGCAAGTTGTGTTGATTGCTTCAGCCCAAAATCTTTTTGGTAACCCCTGCTTCACCTAACATGGTCCTTGCCGCTTCTTTGAGTGTTCTGTTCCTTCTTTCTCGCAACTCCATTCTACTTTGGAGTCTTGCCGATAGTTCATGACCAATACCATTTTCAATACAATCGAGTTATTATTCCATTGACAAACTCGGTTCCTCGTCTACGATCTTATTTTGATAATGGTTTGGCTCTTCTCGTTTTGAATCCTCTTCATCACCGTGGTAGTTTTTGTAGAGTTTCTTTCTTCTTACACATGAATATTGTCCATGTATATCTTGAGTAGTCATCTACTACCACCAAGGTGTATTTCTTTCCACTTATCTTTGTTTGGTTCCACTGGGCCAAATAGATCCATATGCGCAGATGCAATATTCTTGTTGAAGATAAACATGTCTTTTCTTTGAATGAAGATTTGATTTGTTTTCCTTCGACATGCATCACATATACTCTCCTTCTTCAGTATATCGAACTGGAAGTCCTTCCACAAGATTACTTCTTGCAAGCTTGTTAATCGTTTTGAAATTTAGATGACTCGGCTTTTTGTGCCCAACCAACTTGATTTGTGCTCTTTTTGCTAGTAGAGAGTCTTTGGGTGTTGCGGTTGACCAATCCACGACATACATATTCTTCTCGTCTACATCCTTGCAAAGACAACTTCATTTGATTCAATATCCTTGATTTGGCATATACCCATGTTAAATCCAACGTTATAACCCTTGTCACGAGTTGGATCGATGCTTAGCAGTTGAAGTTGAGTCCTTCAACATATGCAAAGATCATCGTGATTTCTAATCCATTCCTCTTGATGGATCCAATGCCTCTTATTTTACCAGGAGCTTCATTTCCTCCAAATATGACTTTTGCTCCTTTTACTTCCTTGAATTTTGATGATTTTTCTTGTTTCTGTCATGTGTCCGGGAACAACCACTATCCATGTACCAGGTTCCGCACTCACTGTTCCTTGAACCCGCAATCAAGGAAATTAAGTTTTAGGTACCCATACTTGTCCAGGTCTGAGGGGTTAGAATTGTAAGATGATCCAACCAACTTATAGCCAAATGATTCGAGTCTAAGGGGTTGCCATCTATCGATTGCCATAATCATAATTAATCCTGGCAAATTGCTTGGGGATTCTAGGTTCATACTGTTTGTCTCTTTTGTCTATATGCTGTGTATAATTTTTAGCAATCGCCTTCTTTGGGTAATTGTGGTGTCTCGAGTGTAGTGTAGTGCCTAGGTGCATATGTGTCTTTGATGAAAGCTCTTATACTTTTGGAATGGCCTTTCTTGAGTTCTAGGCCTTTGCCATTTGGGCTTATATTCCATGAGTCTATCGATAGTTTACATTATTCCAATCACTTGGCTTGGATATTTTCTACCATTCCCATCATATGTATTTCTTTTATGGATTTTTTCGGGGTTTTTGGTAGCTCTCCGCTTCTTCCTTACAGAGTATTTTCTGTTTGGAGTTTCTTTGAGGACTCGGTGAATCTCTTCTCGTGATCGTTTCAAAGACACTCAACTCGGCATTTTCCTTTTCCTTTGTAACCAAGGCCAGTTTGCTTAGTATTGTGCTTTGGAGTGAATGTGTGTGCAACATTTAGTGTTTTGGATTTTTCGGACTCTTCATGACTTGGAAATCCTTTTTCCAAAATTACTCTTGAGGTTTGACATGGCACAGAGGAATTAAATCCTAAGCCTGTCTTGTCTCCACATTCTCTTTGACTCATAATAAGATCATCCAATGATTTGGATGCCTTAGTGAATGAGGCAATAACATTTTTTGAGGTCATTCTCCTCTTTTCTATATAGCAGCAATTTTCGCTATTAATTTAGCATTTTCAGCCTTTAAACTTTCATTTTCAATGACTATTTGACTTAGAGTTCTCAACTCCTTAGTCACTTTGAGTTTTGACTTTTGAGTAGTTGTTTTCCTCATTCAATAGTGTGTGTGAGGATTTAATGTGTTCAAAATCTTTCATCATTTTGCTTAATGAATCATAAAGATCGTAGAGGTGATGAAGTGTGTGTGTCACGATCGCTGTCACTAGTGTCCGAGTTTGTTGAGTTAGATTGTACCTCATCTTCTTGATCTTGTTCTTTGGCCATCAAGCGGATCGGGGCTTCTTCTTCGAGTCACTTGAGTAGTCACTTCATCGCTCTCAATCGATTGTCTCTCTTGACTTGGTCGCTTTTCAGCGATCTCTGCAGCCATCATTGCCTTTTTTTTTCTTTTCTTGTCTTCTTTCTCTCAAGACCTTCCTTTCTTCTTCTTCATTCTGTATTTGTTAACTACATGATATGAGCATCAATGGCATAGTGACCTGGTTGTCTACAGTTCCAACATAGATATTGACCTTTTGATCACTCTTTCCATTCTTGGATTGTCACCCTTTGATACTCAACTTTTTGATGATCTGTTCTCTTGGTTGGCCTATCTTCCCTTGATTTGGAGGGAGCCGAGTGTCTTCGGAAGATTCGCCCTTTCCTCTCTTGTAGTTCTTATTGAAGAACTTGTTGAATCTTTTGACCATCGGGGCTATTTCTTCCGGATCAATGACTTCTTTGACCTCGGCTCTCTTCCCATCTTTAACAATTAGAAGCATTTGTTTTGGGTACAACTGTTGTCTCTTCCTGGTCTTTTCTTCTTCTCAAACTCGTAGGCTTTGAGGTCCGAGAATAATTCATGGTTGGATGTCTTTGATAGGTCCATGGAATGTCTCGTGCCATGACCTTCATTTCCCATTCATTTGGAAGACTTTTAGGATCTTCATACACATTTCTTTCTGTGTATATTCCTTTCCAAGTGCGAGATAACTCGTTGGTGATTTCGTGAATCGAGCATCCGATTGATCCAGGTTTTCTCCCGAGATCATTTTGAAGTTCTCAAATTTCGTACAACCACCGATAATTTGTTTTCTTTGATTTGCTCCGAGTCTTCACAAATCAATGTGAGCTTGTCCCATTTCTTTATTTGTTTTGCATGATTTGACTTTATTGAACATGGCTTTGTCCAAGGTTTTGTAAAGGATGTCCTTGGCTACATTGTTTAGGTTGTATCTTTTTGTCATCATTTGTCCACTCGGTTCTTGGTTTTTCAACCATGACCGGTCTAGAGCAACATCCTCTTCTCTTCCTTCACCGCAACTCTTCTTACTAAATTTGTGTTCACCTTTAAGATTTGCAGTGGCCCATCTTCTATCACTATCCACATCTCATCATGTAATGCTGATAGATGAGCCTGCATACGAATTTTCCAATCATCAAATTCTTCAATTGTGAACATAGGGATGCGTGTCAAATTTGCTTCCATGATAATAATTCTAATGATAGAAAGAGTTTTGAGAGTTTAAGTACTAAAGCAGACTTTGAAAAGTTTGGAGATCTAGTTCAAGAAACCGGTGCGGAGGGTTCAATGAACCAACCGCTCTAATACCACTTGTAGGTCCCAAGGGGTGTAAGTGTAAGGTTTAGAAGGGGGGGTTGAATAAACCTTACCAAATTTTCGATTTAGTCCTTTTAAATATACAGAGTTGATACTACACAATTTGTGTCCTTGATGGACAATCAATTTAGTCAATCAAGTAGAGTTAGTCTCTCAACGAGACTCAACGAATTGTTGATGAAATAACTCATTTGTTGGCTTTAAATTAACTCATTTGTGGTTTTGTTTTTTGGAAGACTTAACACCCTTAAGTTTGATTAAGCAAGGATTTAGCTTGATTTAGTACTTATAGATTATCAAGTGGATAGCAAATATGTCGTTAATTAAACAATTAAGATGCGAGAAATTAAAGTACTAAAATGTAAATGACACAATGAAATTTTTATAGAGGTTCGAAGATGGGGTAATTTTTCTACTCCTCTCTTCTCCAACTCCCGGAGGAATCCACTAGGTATTGATCAAGATACAAAGTGGTAATGATCCCGGATACATGTCTTGATCACACACGGTGACTTGTTCATTTGGGACTCGATGCCTGAGACGCCTTGATCACTCGGTGGCTTCTCGAATGACGACGACTTCTTCTTCTTCAGTGGTTTTGCTTTGCTACTCTGACCCACTTGCTTAAGTTCTTTGGATTTGATCACGAAGCCCTCCAAAAGCTTAAGACTTGGTTCGAGCTTGAACCTTCCTACAATCCTTCGTGGAATGTAGACCCCTTGATTTTTCAGTATTTTCCTCTTCAACTGATTGAAGTTATCTTTCCTTCACAGGTGAGTGTTGGATTGATGTTCTTCGCAGTGTAGGCTTGAGGATTGAGAATGTTTCAGATTTTCTAATAATTGCTTGAACGTTTTTGGTTCAGGTCTGTAACTTGTGTCCCTTATTTTTATTTTTTTTTCTCAAATGAACTCCTCAGCCTTTTATAGTGATCTTTCAAAAATTTGCCCGTTGAAGAGATATGCTTATTTATGAAAGTCACTTGCAGTCGTTGGCTTGTCTTGTTGCGATCCTTGGAATTGCCATTTCCTCGTATGAATTGTTCTTTCACCTTTTTTAGAGTTCGACACACGGTGTAGTGCTTCCCATTGGTTCATTCCTTTTGCACGCTTCTCGGGGTCGAGCACTCGAGAAAGGTGATATGGAGATATTACTTGTTTAAGTAATTCTCTTGATTTTGTGCAATGGATCTTTTACGATTATCTCGACTTGATTGCATTTTTGCTTTCCCAGGTGACTTAGAATCAACTTCCAATCATTGGATGACTCTTGTCACTTCAACTTGAGACTTGGCTTTTCTCGAGTTGACTTGACCGATACTCCACTCACCGCTTCTTCAAGAGAGTTCCCGTCTACTCTTCTTTGCCATACTCAATTGTCTCGCAATGAGTCTTCCTTCTAGTCTTGATTGTCTTCTTGCATGTTAGAGCGTAGCCGACTTAACTCGGCTTGGCACTCTATTTATTACAATGCATTTTACAACAAGAATTGGGGTGCCAACTTCCTATTCTAAGTTTTACATGGCATTCATCAAAATCTAAACAATAAATTTCCTAACAAAGTGGAATATATAACTTTTACAAATAAATGAAATGAAAGTATTTTTATTAAAATATAAACTATGTTTATTTAGAGAAGACGCCAATTTCTGTCTGATTTATGCTGGACACATTTCTTTCATGTATTCATTATTCTCTCTCCTTGTCATGATTCAGAACTTTTGTCAGGAAAAAAAGAAAAAAATAACTTTGTTTGATTTTGAATATTTATATATATATATATATATTTATAATCCAATAACTTAAATTGCATATTTCTTGATATTTGAAAATTGAATTTTGTTAATATTTCTTTTGTCAGATTTAATCCGTATTGGTATATGTAAAATTAATTAAGTCGAACTTATGTATATATGAGGTAACATGTACATATATATATATATATTGTTAGATCGTGTATTTTCTTTACATGTCATCTAATAATTTATCTTATTTTCGAAAATTGATTTATTAAGTGGTTTGCCCTTCTCGGGATTGTTTTATAACTCGACTCTCAAGAAATATTTTGATATAGAAAGATCTTATTCCTTGATATTTTAGGTCATATTGATAAGGAAGGATTCTAGAGTCCTACCTTATATGAGATATAAATTTTTGTTTGTGTATATCTATTTTCCATGTTTGTAGGGACTTGGAGACTTGAAGGACGACTATATAAAGACAAGCCATCCCTCACAATATGATACACGCAGAATTACAATCTTAGAGAGAGGAATACACGAGAGTTCAAGAGAGTTCAAGTTCTGTGAGAAGAAACAAAGATCGAAGTACTGCATACGATCAAAGTATTATCCGAAGCACTGATGCTATTCAATATAACACCTTTGAGTATTGAGAGTCTTTGTTTCATAGTTTCTCGTCCATCTTTGTTTTCATAAGAGATCTGAATTGTTTATGTTCTTTAGTTTTGGACGAGTAATTTTACACTTCACACATCTACTCATAGATAGGAGTTTTAATAAGTTTTGTACTAGTTGAATCATTCGAGTTGTGGTCTGTAATCGACACAATCAACTAGTGAAGTTTTCGCCCTGCTGGCACGTTTATAAGTATATTTTCACTTGTAGACAAATTTTACCTCTGTGTTTTCTATTACCCGCTATGAGTTGGTATAAGTGTTACTGACACTTATAGAAACACTTTATTCTTAGTGCTTCATTCTTGAACGTTGGGACCTATAAAATTATTAATTGGTATTAGAGCCAACACTTGATTTCACTAAATGTTGATCATGAGTTCGAGCAAGCGTTGGATACCCAAGTGGTTGCCATGTTCCGTCCTTCTATGCTAGATGGAACAAACTAGTCTATTTGGAATATAAAGATGCGTGCTTTCATTAAATTAATTGATGAGAAATTCTGGCGAACTGTATTAACTGGATGGACTCCTCCAAAGATTATAGATGTTGATGGTGACTTCATAAACCAAAATGAAATAAGTTGGTCCAATGATGATATCCAATTGGCAACCTATAATTCGAACGCTCTCAATGCAATTTTTGGTGTAGTAGATTTTAATATGTTCAAAATTATCTATAACTACTCTGCAGTCAAAGATGCATGGAAGGCCTTACAGGAACATTGTGAAGGATCTGCGAGTGTTCGTCTCTCCAAGCTACGACACTTAATGAAATGTGAGGTTTGAAAATCTAAAAATGGAAGAAGATAAAGACATCACAACGTACCATGGAAAACTGTGTGATATTGCTAATGAGAATCTCTGTGTGAACCTATTTCAAATTCGAGATTGGTTAGTAAGATAACACGTTCCCTACCTGGAAGGTTTGATGTGAATATTGCGGCAATTGATGAATTATCAAACATTACTACACTGTGAATTGATGAGTTAGTTGGGATTCTCAAAACCTGGAAACTCAATTTTGTCAGCAAAAGAAGGCCAAAAGGGAAAAGCATTGCTCTATAGGTATTACCCGATGAATCTGATGAACTAACTCAATAACAAAGCAGGTTGAGGAATCTGAATTAGGTGAGGAGTCAATGGCTTTGTTTGCTAAAACATTCAGTCAAATCATGAAAAATAAAAACAAAAAACAATTTTCTTCCAAAGCCAAAAAGCCTTTTAAATCTGATGCTCCCAAATATCCTCAAAGAAATATGGCTGATAGGAACCAATAGAGATTTGGAAATTAATCAATTTGATATTGAAAAGGTTAGATGTAGAGCGTGCAATGGTTTTGGGCATTATGCTAATGAATGTGCAAACATTTTGTGAAAAAGGGGTATGAATCTAAGTGTTACTTTTGAGTGATGATGAGTCTGAGTAGGAGAACTTGGGTTAGAAAGATGATAATATTGCCCTCATGACAATCATCAAAGGGAAAATAACACTGCAAATTAATCCACTGGGTGTCTCTCGAGGTGTTTCTTGAGATGTTCCAACACCTGACAAGTGCACTTTCTCTAACACTTCAGATACAATTTGCTTAACATCTTCCTCTGTGGTTGAAACATATATTCAGCTTGCTGAGGACTCCGATGGTGAAGAACAAAACATTGTAGAGGCTTCCCAAGAATTGTACCATGATTGGCACAAGCGTGTCCGACAATTAGATGTCTCACGAAGGAGAATGAAAAACTCACCAAGGAGAACGAGGAGCAAAAGAGTTCTTTAACGCGACTAGAAGTATTGTTGACTAGAAGGGATGAAGAACTAGAAAAGGTAAAATCTAAACTTGACAGATCCCTTGAAACCTTGAAAAGGCTAAATACTGGCAAGACTAAACTTGATGAAATCTTGGCATTAGGAAATGAAGACAATGCTGGTATAGGATATAAAACACCTATTTTTGTTAAAGGAACTGAAAATACTGAGGTTTCTAATTATTCGATTGAGAAACCATTTGTTCAAATCAAAATCCACGAAAAAGGAAAAGGCATTATGTCTTTCATTACTGCTATAAATCTGGTCATATTAGACCTTATTGTCGTAAGTTAAAATCTGATTTGAAGTATCAAAGGTTTTCTGGTCAGGTGTCTCCACAAGTGTCTTCTCACACTTCTAGCAACACCTCGTATTTTCAAAAATCTATTTGGGTCCATCAAACTGAAATGACATGTAGTTTTATATATACATACTTGAGGTCTAACATTGCAGGATCTTGGTACTTTGATAGTGGGTGCTCTCGCCACGTGACAGGTACCATTGAATACCTAACAGTTTATGAGTTGTTTGACAGAGGTAAAGTTACTTATTGGGGTGGTGCTCGAGGACATATAGTTGAAAAGGGCACTCTAAATGTAAAATGTCTTCCGAAGCTCAAAAATATTCTACATATTGAAGGGCTTTCGACAAATCTTCTTAGTATAAGCCAACTGTGTGATGACGATTTGTATGTTAAATTTGATAAGAATTCGTGTGAAGTCTTTGATAATTCTAACATTTTCATCTTAGCAGGTTTGAGACCGACCAATAATTGTTACCAATTTGGTGGCATTCGTGCTTATCGTAGTGTGAATTCAAACGAAATAGATTTGTGGCACCAAAAATTAGGACATGTGAATTTTAGAATGATTGATAAACTGGTAAGATATGAAGAGGTAAGAGGTTTACCTAAGTGGAACACTAAAAATCCTTCTGTGTATGGATCTTGTCAAAAAGGTATGCAAACTCGAATGTCGAACCAAGTGTCACAACACTTTAATACTACCCGATGCTTTGAACTTCTCCATATGGATCTTATGGGTCCTATTAACATTGAAAATGTTGGAGGCAAGAAATACTCTTTTGTGTGTGTTGATGACTTTTCTCGTTATACTTGGGTGCATTTTCTATGTGAAAATTCCGACGCTTTTGAATCTTTTAGAAATTTGCATAAAAAGGTGTGTAATTTGTATAGTGTCACGGTTGTTAGGATTAGAACCGATCATGGTAAAGAATTTGAAAATTCATCTCTTTCATCTTTTTTTGACATGAAAGGTATTTCTCAAGAATTCTCCGCACCCAAAACTCCACAACAAAATGAAGTGGCGGAAAGGAAGAATCGGACATTACAAGAAATAACACAAGTAATGTTAAGTTCAAAAAAATTGACCAAACATTTTTGGGCTAAGGCCCTAAATGCGGCATGCCATATCACTAATCGTGTGTATTTAAGGATAGGAAGTACTATGACACCGTATGAGATTTTTTTGGGTCAAAAAGCTAACCTTAAATATTTTCATGCCTTTGGATGTGTGTGCTATGTGTTGAATGATAGAGATGAACTTGCTAAGTTTGATTCCAAGAGTAATAAGAGTCTGTTCCTAGGTTATTCTGTTAATAGTCATGCTTATAAAGTGTTTAATCTTCGAACAAGGACTATTATGGAAACTGTGAATGTTGTTTTTGATGATTTGGCTGACCATGCAAAAAAGACTAAAGACGACTTTTTCTCTGATCTGATTGAGACGAGTGGTACATCTGAGTCAGTCACTGAAACTGAAGTTGAACCAAGTATTACAACAGATGTTGTTACAAGTATTCCAATAGATGTTAAAACACCTGCAGCAGCACCTATAAACACACCTGTGCAAACTGACTCAGAAACTGAATCTGAACATGAGAGTGATCAAAACCAAGTATTTGATGATCACGTGACTGGTCGTACCAGAGACATACCTAGAAGAATTCAGAACAATCACCCAACTACTCAAGTGAAAGGTGATGTGACTGAAGGTGTACGAACTCGGAGGAAAGAGAAGGTAAACTACCAGGATATGGTAAGAAATGCATACTTGTCCTCAAACTACACTATGGTAAGAACTTGTTGTTTTATCTCAAATTTTGAGCCTAAAAATGTCAATGAAGCATTGAAAGATGAATTCTGGATTAATGCTATGCAAGATGAACTTGATCAATTTGCTAAGGATGATGTGTGGTAGTTAGTTCCTAGACCCAACAATGTGAATGTGATTGGTACTGAATGGATTTTCAAAAACAAAACTGATGAGTCTGGGAACATTATGTGTAATAAATCTCGTTTAGTTGCTCAAGGGTATACACAAGTTGAGGGGGTAGATTTCAATGAAACCTTCACTCCTGTAGCCCAAATTGAGTCAATTAGACTTCTTCTTGCTATAACATGTTATATTGGTCTTACACTTCACCAAATGGATGTCAAAAGTGCTTTTCTAAATGGTAGTTTGAATGAAGAAACTTATGTTGAACAACCAAAAGGCTTTGAAGATCCCTATAAGCAGAGCCATGTGTTCAAGCTTAAAAAGGCTCTTTATGGTCTTAAACAAGCCCCTAGAGCTTGGTATGTTAGATTGACTGAACATTTACTCCAAATGGGTTTTAAACGTGGTAAAGTGGATAAACTCTTTTTATTCAAATGACTAACCATAGTATCTTGATTGCTCAAATTTACGTAGATGATATTATGTTTGGATCTTCAAGTCAAAAACTTTTGAATGAAGTTTGTTTAATGTATGACTTCTACGTTTGAAATGAGTATGGTTGGTGAATTGAATTACTTTTTGGGCTTACAAATCAAACAATTGAATGATGGGATTTTCATTTCTCAAAGTAAGTATGAACGAAATCTGGTGAAGAAATTCAACTTAGATAGTGCATCTCATTTAAAAACTCCCATGGGTTCGAGTCAAAAACTGAGTAGAGAAGATGTTGCTGAAAGTGTTGATAACACTTTGTAGTTGTACTTAACTGCTAGCCATCCTTATATCATGTATAGTGTGTGTTTGTGTGCTCGTTATCAAGCCAATCCTAAGATCACTCACTTGAAAGCCTTGAAAAGAATTATCTGATATATTGGAGGTACTACTAATCTAGGGATTTGGTATACTAAAGATACAAATACTAATCTAGTTGATTTTAGTGGTTCGGATTGGGTTGAGGACATAAATGATAGAAAAAGTATGACATGTGATTGTTTCTATTTGGGAAATAACTTGGTGTCTTGGTACTGCTATAAATAAAATTGCGTTTCTCTTCCAACTGCTGAATCTGAGTATTTGCTGTTGGGAGTTGTTGTTCTTAATTACTTTGGATGAATCAAATGATTGAGGATTATGGTCTTCATAGTTAGAGATGTTAAACGGGCTGACTCTAGCCCTATAGGACCAGCCCTAACGGGCTTCGGCCTAAACGGGTCACTACTATGCGGACTAGCATTTTGCTAACCTAACCCTAACCCTAGCGGTCTTCGGGCTAAACTGGCCACTAATGGGCTACAAGCCAAAAATATTATTTTTTATTTAAATCTAATTTTTATACTAAAGCGTATATAACAATATAACAATCAAACTAAATATGCAAAACTAAATTACACATTTTTTTATGTTGCATTACAATGATAAAAGTCTTAAAAATTCAAATATAATCAAACATCATCATTATCGTCAAAGGCTTTGAAACTTTAAGAACATACTTGCTGCAATAAGAGTTAAAACAAAAATATGTGCGAAAACTCATTTCTAAAATGAAAATAGAAACAACAAACTACAATGTGGAATGATAAACACTATATAATGAATATTTTCGTAATACCTTTTGATTTTTGTCAAACAAATTAAATAAATATAAATAATGATAAAACGCGATTTGATGTTCAATGTTTGTGCGTGAGATAAGTTGGAATCTCAAAATACAACAAATTCATCTTTATAATTATTTGCATAATGTTTTAATATTTGTCACATTTAAGTCATGAAAATTTTAAAACTTTTTAGATTATAGTATTGCATTTATTAGAGAGATATAAATTATATAACATTTTAAATCATCATAATTGATTACATTTTAAGTCACTATAAAAATATATTTCTTAGAAAATATTACGTAAATTTTGTTATTCCTTTATTTACCAATCCTCTATTTTGAAAAACAAAAATACCAAAATTCAAAAAAAAAAAAAAAATGGGCTGGCGGGCCAACCCAGTGGCTCGGCGGGCTGGCCCGTTTAGCCCGTGGGCTGGACCGGTCCAGGCCAAAAAGGCCTGGATTTAAATGAGCCAGCATTTAGAGGCCCTAACCCTGTTTTTTTTTTTGCGGTTTAAACGGGCTGGCCCGTTTAACATCTCTATTCATAGTGACATCTTAACCATTTATTGTGATAATTCCAGTGCTATTGATATTTCAAAGAATCCGGTACAACACTCTCGCACAAAGCACATAGACATAAGACACCATTTTATTCATGATTTGGTTGAGATGAACATTATTCACATAGAGTACATTGGAACTGAAAATCAGTTGGCTGATATTTTCGCCAAAGCATTAGATTTTGAAAGATTTTCCACTCTGAGGAAGTCTCTTGGTTTGTGTGCAATTTGACACTGTCGCTGAAAGTGTTGCAGCACTCACAATAACACATGCTGCAACACCTGTATATACTTGTATATATTTTTCTTTTTATTTTGCATTCATGCTTTAGATAGGTGTAGGTCCCAAGGGATGATGTGTAAGGTTTAGAAGGGGTTTTTAATAAACCTTACCAACTTTTCGATTTTAGTCATTTTAAAACATATTTAGAGTTAACTCAAATTAGCTAAGTCCTTGAGGGACAACTAGGTTGGCTTACACAACAAAGTTAACCACTCAACAGACTCGGCTGAACTTTTGATAGTATAACTTAGCTGTTTTCAGCTAACACATAGAAATGCAGTTGATTTGGTTTTGTCAGTGGAAGACTTTTCACCCTTAGAGTTTTAGTTTGTTTTTCAACACTTGTTTTAGCAATGGTTATTATCAGCAGAATTTAAGCAAGTTTAACTTATCAACATATATAAAATAAAGTAAGAAATAAAGTATGTTGAAAAGTAAATGGACACAAGTAGTTTTATAGTGGTTCGAGGATGGGGTTATTCCTCTAGTCCACTCTTTTTCAACTCCTGGAAGAATACTAAGTAACTTGACTTGGTTACAAAGTAATTATACAGTCTGAGTCAGCTTTGATCACATAGCCTGCTGCTCTTGGGACTTAGCTTCTTCACAAGACAGATGTCCTGTTACTTTAGCCTCCTTCAAACCCATGGACTTGATCACTTAGCCCTCCAACAGGTTTAAAGCACCGGTTCAATCTGGAACCTCACTACTTTTCCTTCAACCTTGGAGAGTAAACACCTTTGTTCTTGAAAACAATTTTTCCTCTTCAACTGATGAGTAGTCTTTCCTTCCCTGAGTGTGTTGGATTGGTTTTGTTTGAAGTTAGGCTTGAAGATTTCTTTGAAAAGCTTGAGAGATGTTTGTAGGTTATTGCTTGATTGTTTGTATGCTTGTGTTAAACTCGGTTACTTTCTCTCACTTGCTTCCTCAATCTTTTATAGTGCACATTTGAAAATATGTCCGTTGAAAAGATAGTCATTGTTTTCAAATCCCACTCGTAGGTTGTTGTCTTTTCTTATCTTGTAGCATTGATGTAGATCGGACCATGAATTAATTGCTCTACAACCTTTCCTTACTCTCCGCAAGTTTCCAGGTACATCTCATTGGTTACTTGCTTTTTGCACTCTTTCAGCAAAACAACTTTATTGCTGACAACCTAACACATGCCTATTGCCAGTAAAATCTTGACTTGTCTTGACAACGGATCTATTTCAGCTTTTTTCAAGTCTTGTCTGATGCATACCTCTTTGACATTCGATTCCAGTCATTTTGGAATGACTTAGGTATCAGTCAGCTGACTGAGACAACTTTTCTGTCACTTGACTGAGTCTTCACTTCAGTTTACTCAGCTGACACACAGTTGGGTCTTCACTTCAATCTTTAGTCGAGTCTTATAATCTTCAACTTAGCTGACTTCAACTCAGCTCTTACATCCCTATCTATTACAAGTTGAATTACATAGAAAATGGGGTGCCAACTTCCTAATCTAAGTTTTACATTGAACATATTATTCTTTGCACTTTACAACGCTTTTTACAATGTATCATCCTATACAAGGTAACAAAGCTATACATATGTATCAAATTACAACATGTATCAGAGCATCTATAATTTATATTAGAGCAATTTCATATAACAAGGTATACACAACATACTTACAAATATGTGTAGTTACAGCTAAGTAAAATACAGCATGAAGGGGTTCAGCCGTCTTCAACGCCTCAACTTCTTGCTTCTTCTCTCATCTTCTTCATCTCTCCTCCTTTTTCTTCTTCTCGTAGGCTCTTTTAGCAGCATGGTCCTCCCTTTGCTGTAATTCTCTCAATTCACGATCAAGCCTAACATTTTCTTCTTCATTTCTCCTTCTGGCTTCTTCATTCATTTTCTCTACTTCAATGGTAGCTAAAATATCTAGCCCAACCCTGTAGTTTATCGAACATCCTTAAGTCTTGCCTGTGATGGAGTACCTCTGCCTCTTCCACCACTGCCAATCCTTCCCCTTCCTCTTTGTGACTCAGCTCCTCCTCTTGGAGTGTAATGTACGGGTGCCTCAGTAGTCTGCTGACTACTTGAACTCTACTGCCTTTCAGCTGATTTGCACAAATCCAATAATTTTCCCAATACAGATCCCACGCCTGAGGTAGAGTCGTATTCTTGAAAAATCCCTCTGATGCTAGAGTTTGAAATTCCTCTAAGGATCTTGGCTCAGATCATGTATCAGGTAAAGTTAGCTCACGAGGTGGTTTCAAAGCTGGGGAATCCTTTAGTAGTCCAGTTAGGGGCCTTCAAACTTAGATTTTATGTTCTCTATCCTGTCTTGCTGTCTTTCAGCTACGTTCTCAAACTCAGCTTCAATGGCTTCTCTTGATTTCTTGAATGCCAAAGTACCTTTCTCTTATACAGACACATTTAGATACCACGCCCATGAGTTTGTGGTAATCCTCTTTGATGAGCGACTTCTTGGCTGTGTAAACAGCCTTAGCAGCATACTCTGGCTTGGCGATCTCCTTCCACGCTGCAACCAGGTTAATGTTTTTTTCTGTGATCTCCTTCAACCCAGAACAAGAAAGATGACAGTTAGCAACCAAATCCGCAATAGTAATCTTGATTTCTGTGTTGTGGACGAAAGAACAGACTTCACCATCGTGAACCTCAACATTCACATAGAACATAGCCACATCTTCTAGATAGGTATGCGAGTATTCCATGGAGAGAAACTCCTTTAGACCAGATTTCTCCAACTTTGCAGCAATCTTCCTAGCAAGGGCATTGTCAACACCTTGCTTCACCAAACCTTAAAAATTCACAGTAGAGCCAGAGTCGATCTTCTCAGCCATCTTCACGAAGTCATAAGTAGGTGCCATTTCTGAAATCGGAACTTGAAAACTTGACCTTCGAATGGAAATATAACTAGGGTTTTGCTTTGGTTTGCAGAGAAAGTTTTGCCTTTTGCTTGAGAGAGATGAGTGCAGTGTGAGGAGAGAGAAAGTTGATTTCGAGTATATAAGGGATGTGATGGGACGGTTCTCAGAATTCATAAAGTTTGAAAAAGATCAACGGTTGAGATTAAGCTTTGAAACTGCATTAATTTCCCCGCATTAAATGCAACAATATTTATATCCAATCATAGGCTAAACTGGTACAAGCTTTTTACTAACACCATAATTACTGCTCATGTCATGCCCAAAATATTCCCGCTCACAGAAAACGACTGTGTTTTGTCACTTAGCTCATTAATAACTCAACTCTTCCAAAAGTGACTTGGCTATGCTTTTCTCTTCACACAATAAGCACTCGACTGTCCAGCTAACTTGATACAGCTGACTAGCCGTCTTGACTGTTTCACTTGGCTGAAAAATAAAATTTTCCTGATTTCCAATTCTCTCTTCTTTGATTGTGTTGGTTGATTCTTCCGAGCCTCCTAACTCAGCTCAATCAACCCAAGTTCATTTTTAAACTCTTCAATCCTGATTCACATAATGGCTTAGTGAATATATCAGCTAACTGTTTATCAATTGATATGTATTCCAAGGTGATGTCTTTCTTTTCAACATGATATCTTAGGAAATGATATCTGACATCAATGTGCTTGGTTCTTGAATGCAATAGTGGGTTCTGGGTTATTGCAATAGCACTTGTGTTATCACACATAATTAGAATCTCTTTTTCTTCTATATCATAGTCTCTCGGCTGTTGCCTCATCCATAATACTTGGGCACAACAGCTTCCTGCAGCTATGTACTTTGCTTCAGCTGTGGATGTAGCTATTGAATTTTTTTTCTTACTAAACCAAGAAACTAATCTATTTCCAAGCATTTGACAATTACCTGATATACTTTTCCTGTCCACTATACATCCAGCATAGTCTAAGTCTTAGTAGCCAACTAGCTTGAATCCTCCATCTTTTGGATACCATAAGCCAACTTCTTGGCATCCCTTCAAATACCTTAGGACTCTCTTTTGGTGCATATTGAAATCTAGTACATACACCTACAACAAAGGTGATGTCTGGCCTACTTACTATCAAATAGAGCAAGATCCAATAAGGGCTCTATATCTGGTTTGATCTACAACTTTGCCATATACATCCATATCCACCTTGACTGATGTATTAATGGGTTCACTGGTGACTTCTTTTCTATACCAAACTTCTTCATTAAATCTCGGGTATATTTGGTTTGAAATATGAAGATTCCTTCCTTCATTTGCTTGACTTGGAGACCTAAGAAGAAAGTCAGCTCTCCCATCATACTCATTTCAAACTTCCCTTGCATTTAGCTTTGAAACTTGTCACATAGCTCTTTGTTTGTGGATCCAAACATAATGTCATCGACATAAATTTGAACAAGCAATATACTCTATCCATCTTGAATTATGAACAGTGTCCTATCAACCTTGCCTTTGGTGAATCCATTGTCAATAAGAAACTGAGACAATGTGTCATACCAGGCTCTTGGTGTTTGTTTCAATCCATACAATGCTTTCTTGAGCTTATAGACTTTATCTCCAATAGTTTTCTTCTTATTGGAGGTTGCTCCACTTAGACTTCTTCTTCCAAAAGTCCATTAAAAAATGCACTCTTCACATCCATTTGATATAAAGTGAAGTTCTTGTGTGCAACATAAGCAAGAAATATCCTAATTGCTTCCAATCTAGCAACAGGAGCAAACATTTCATCAAAATCTTTACCTTCCTCTTGATAATACACTTTGGCTACCAATCTAGCTTTGTTTCTCACTATAGACCCTCTTCATTCATTTTGTTTCTGAATACCCACTTAGTACCAATAACATTTTAGTGGCTACGTCTTTGAACTAATTCCCAAACCTTGTTTCTCCCAAACTGATTCAGCCCTTCCTGTATAGCTAGAATCCAATGTGTCATCCAATGCTTGTGACACATCTTTAGGTTCAATCTGGGAAAGGAAACAAGTGAACATAGCTTCATGTTGAGTTCTGGATCTGGTTTTTACTCCTTCTCTTACATCTCCAATGAAAAGCTCTAGCGGATGGTCTCTCAGCCATGTTATATCTGGTTGGAGTAAGTCTGCTGGGTTCAGTCGTCTCGCAGCTAAATTGTCTTGAACAACTTCCTCATCATCTGTTGGGAAATTATTTTTTAGATTTTGATGAATGCCATGTAAAACTTAGAATAGAAAGTTGGCACCCCATTTTTTGTTGTAAATTGCATTGTAATAGATATGGGTGGTCGAGTGAGTCAAGTCGCCTATGCTGAACATGCAAGAAGACAATGGAGACTAGAAGGAAGACTCATTGCGAGGCGGTGAGTGTGGCAAAGAAGAGAAGACATGAACTCAATCAAGGTGCGGTGAGATTCGGTGAGTGAAGTATCGTCAAGTCAACTAAAGATGACCAAGTCTCAAGTTGAAGTGCGGAGAGTCATCCAATGATTGGAAGTCGACTCGAAGTCACCTGGGGAAGTTAAGAAAATGCGATCAAGTCAAGTCGAGATAATCGAAAGAGATCCGTTACGTAAGTCAAGAAAATTACTTAAACAAGTAATACTTCCATCTTGCCTTTCTTAAAGTGCTCGATCCCTTAAACGTGCAAAAGGAATAAACCAATGGGAAGCATCGCACTGAGTCGAGAACTACGAAAAAGTTTGAAGAATCATTCATACGAGGAAATGTCGATTCCAAGGACTGCAACAAGACAAGCCAACGACCACAAGTGTCTTTTGAAAATAAGCCTATCTCTTCAACAGGCAGATTTTTGAAAGATCACTATAAAAGGCTGGGAATCACCGAGAGAAGGTTACGAACCAAGAACATTCAAGCTAACATTGAACTATAACCAAAAATTACTCTCAAGTTATTCAAGTTCAATCCTCAAGCCTACATTACGAAGGAAATCAATCCAACACTCACCTGTGAAGGAAAGACGACTTCAATCAGTTGAAGAGGAAATATTTGAAGAATCAAGGGGTCTACATTCCACGGAGTATTGTAGGAAGGTTCAAGGTCGAACCAGTCTCATATTTTTGGAGGGCTTCATGATCAAATCGAAGAAGCTTGAGCAAGTGGGCTGTAGTAGCAAGCGTTGCCCTGTGAAGAAGGCGAGTCGTCACGAGAAGCTTTTGTGTGACCAAGGCATCTCGAATGAGTCCCAAAGGATCAAGTCAGCTGTGTGATCAAGACTTGTATATGGACTGTTAACCACTTTGTATATTGATCAATACTTAGTGGATTCCTCCAGGAGTTGGAGAAGAGAGGAGTAGAAGATTTACCCCATCTTCCGCTGAAAATATATCACAGTCGAGTTAAATCTTTAGTTAAAACAGCTGAGTTATTCTATTAATTTGAGTCAGTGCGTTGAGTGACTAACTCTTGATTAACTAACTTAGCTGTCCATCAAGGACTCAACTGTGAAATATTAACTCTGAATGTTTTAAAAGGACTAAATCGAAAAGTTGGTAAGGTTTATTTAACCCCCCCTTCTAAACCTTACACTCACACCCATTGGGACCTACAAGTGGTATCGAGCGGTTGTTGGTTCATTGAGCCTTTCCTTTGACCGGTCTGAACTAGATCTCCAAATTTTTCAAAGGTTGTTTTAACACTTGATCTTCCAAAACTCTTTTATTCAACAAAGTTATTATCATGGAAGCAAATTTGACACGCATCCTTATGTTCACAATTGAAGAATTTGATGATTGGAAAATTCGTATGCAGGCTCATCTATCAGCATTACACGATGAAATGTGGATAGTAATAGAAGATGGGCCACTCCAAATCTTAAAAGTGAACACAGCTACAAGGAGAGCTGCAGCTGAAGGAGAAGAGGATGTTGCTCCCAGACCAGCGATGGTTGAAAAACCAAGAGCTGAATGGACAAATGATGACAGGAAAAGATATAACTTGGAAACAACTGTGCCCAAAACAGCTGCTCTAATTGTTAAAGATGGCAAAATAGCTGAGGTCAAAGAAGTCATTGACCAAGAGGAGATCGCACTGATGGTTAAAAGGTTTAACAAGTTCTTCAATAAGATTTACAAAAGAAGCAAAGGTGAATCCTCCAGAAGACACTCAGCTCCCTCCAAATCAAAGGAAGAAAGACCACCCAAGAGAGCATAGCATCAAAAAGTTGAATATCAAAGAGCTGACAATCCAAGGATGGAAAGAACTGATCAAAAAGTTGAAAATCTATCTTTGGAACTGCAGCAACCCGGTTATTATGCCATTGAATGCCCATATCCTCGTAGTCAACAAATACAAGAATGAAGAGGAAAGAAAAGTCTTGAGAGAAAGAAGACGAGGGGAAAAGAGAAAGGCAATGTTGGGCTGCGAAACTATCGAGAGTCAAGTCAAAAGACACAAAGAGACTCGGAGAGTAGTGAAGCCGACTACTCAAGTGACTACGAAGAAGAAGCCTTGATCCGTCTAATGGCTAAAGAACAAAACCAACCTGACCAAGAAGATGAGGTACACTCTAACTCATCACACTCAGATACTAGTGATAGTGATTGTGACACACACACGTCATCACACACTGATCTTTATGATTCATTAGGCAAAATGATGAAAGACTTTGAATACATTAAATCCTCACACACACTACTAAATGAGGAAAACATCCTACTCAAGAGCCAAAACTTACAGCTGACTAAGGAGCTGAGTACTCTAAGTCAAATAGCTGATGAGAATAAAAGTCTAAAGGCTGAAAATGCTAAGTTAATAGCAGAGATAACTGCTACAGAAAAGAGGGAGAATGACCTCAAAAATGTGATTGCCTCATTCACTAAGTCATCTAAATCCTTGGACGATCTTATTATGAGTCAAAGAGAATGCGGAGATAAGACATGCTTAGGATTTAATTCCTCTGTACTATATCAAGCTCCAAAAGTGATTTTGGAAAAAGGATCTTCAAGTAATGAAGCATCTCTAAAATCCAAAACTCCAAATGGTGCACACACATTGATTCCAAAGCACAATCACAAGCAAACTAACCTTGGTTACAAAGGAAAAGGAAAACTTGACCAATTGAGTGTCTTTGAGAGGACGGTGAGAAGAAATCCACCGAGTTCCTCAAAGCAAACTCAAAGCGGGAGATACTCTGTAAAGAAGAAACAGAGCTACCAAAAGCCCCAGAAGGTCTATAAAAGAAACACATATGATGG